>MUZC01004712.1:0-22973 GCA_002072015.1 Radix auricularia | reverse complement strand
TGACAATTGGCCATTAAGTGACCCCTCTTACCACATTTAAAGCACGGCCCCATTACTCGGCCCTCTGTGGAACGACTCCTAGCCTTTGTTCTATATTCTCCCCTATGCTCCGACACACCCCCTACCAGTGGCAGTGTATTATCTTTTCTGGTTAAGTGATTTTCCCCTGACGATTTAATGTGGTCTATTTGCGCCAGTACCTCTTCGCATGTGGGGGTATTATTTATTAATATGCATTTGACTGCCTCTACCTTCAAATTTAATAATAGTTTATTCCTACAAAACAAATCTCTCAATCCCTCAAAAGTTCTCTCCGTCGTTGCACTTGCCACCCAATTGTCTAACGTTCTAACTAATTTTGAGTGAAAAGCTCTAAAATTGTCATTCTCAGGGACTAACTTGTTCCAATCTTCCCTATGTTTCTCACCATTATATCCTGCATGGTGTAACAGTAGTCGCTTGACGGTCTCATAATATTTTAATTTTGTCTTAACGTCTTCTGTCATTAGGAATGTTTGTAACTCCCCGGTGAGTCTTACTTGGAGCTCTATACTCCATTCACTTTTTGGCACTTTTGCCTGCGTCACTACATGTTCGAACGTTGTTAAATACTCGTCCAGGTCTTGGGACCCATCATATTTTTGAAATTGTTTTAATATTTGTCGATTGTCTTTCGACTGACCTGTCATGTCCTGTTCCGTTACCCTTGCCTTAATTTCTGACAATTTTAATTCATGTTCCCTCTCTTTCTGTCTTATTAACTCCTCACGTTCTCTCTGTTTTTCGTCATATTCTCTCTGTTCCTTTAATTTTTCTTGTCTCTGTTTTTCGTCATATTCTCTCTGTTCCCTTAATTTATTCTCTTCATACTCTCCCTTTTTTTCTTCATATTCTCTCTGTTCCCTTCATTTTTCTTGTCTCTGTTTTTCGTCATATTGTCTCTGTTCCCTTAATTTTTTTCTCTTCATACTCTCTCTGTTTCTCTTCATACTCTCTCTGTTTCTCTTCATACTCTCTCTGTTTTTCTTCATATTCTCTCTGCTCCCTTAATTTTTTCTCGTCATACTCTCTCTATTTTCTTACTTTTTCTTCTGCTTGAAACTCTGCCCATTGATCCCTCACATATTCATACAATTTCTCTCCTCTAATTTTAAGTTGTTCACCTGCTTTCCTAAATAACTCTAATTTTTCGTCCATGCTTACACTTTTACTCTGACTTCTAGTTTCCATCTCTACTTCCTACTATTGTACGAGGACAAAGGGGTTGGAGGAAAAAAATATCTAACATCAATTTCCTATTACACAATACTCTGAAGTTTAACAATCATCAAAAAACAAAATAAAAAATAAATAATTATTTGTACTTGCCTTGACTGCTAGAACCAGTGAACACACTTTCACAATATGAAAAAAAAATCACTACACATTTGTCCATGAAATAAAACTAAATTGTTATTGTCCACACGACGACACCGTTGACCCTGGGCAGCAACGAGGAGGGGATGTCTCTCTCAAGAACAGGACGGTCATCGACAACACTTGGCAGCAACGAGGAGGCAGATGACTCTCTAAAGGACAGGACAGTCACCGACAACACACTGGCAGCAACGAGGAGGGGATGTCTCTCTCAAGAACAGGACGGTCACCGACAACACACTGGCAGCAACGATAAGGCAGATGACTCTTTCAAGGACAGGACGGTCCCCGACAACACACTGGCAGCAACGATAAGGCAGATGACTCTTTCAAGGACAGGACGGTCACCGACAACACACTGGCAGCAACGGGAAGGCAGATGTCTCTCTCAAGGACAGGACAGTCCCTGACAACACACTGGCAGCAACGGGAAGGCAGATGTCTCTCTCAAGGACAGGACGGTCCCCGACAACACACTGGCAGCACGAGAAGGCAGATGTCTCTCTCACAGATTTTACCGACAACACATCGGACCTGATGACTGCGGCCGACGCTTCGATGTTCGCCAAGAGTCTCCAGAAGTCCACTGACGTAGCCCCCAATGTTGCGTTCTGGGTTCTGGATATAATCTTATTAAGACAGACTCTTGTCAAATATAATATTTTCTTTATTGTGTTAGAAATACACGTATAAATCCTTCAATATCTGCATTACACTGAAGTCAATACAGCCATCCAGACATCCATTCTAGGCATACAGGCTCACAGTGTTCACAGTGTTCGAGCAACCTCGATAACACAATGTCTCAACAAGCACAGCCCTGGCCTAACGTCCACACTCTGACGTTACTAGCCTCTCCGTTGTTTTCTCCACTCGACCCTCACACACTACACAGTCCCACACTATTTATAGCCCTTGGGCGACTCTTAACAGTCATGGCGTGACATTCAAATGTCCGTCAACTGAACAGAGTTCATAACATTGTCACCACAACTCACAATAACTCAGTGACAGTGATTCTCATACTTTGACAGGGGGCAAGTCTTTCATATTAAAGGACAGGTGTATAAAACTTGAAACTTGTTAGTTTATCCTTCGCCAATATAATTTTTAATGCAATAATTTAAAAAATCCGTAAAAAAACAAAGTTTTTTTTTACTACAAATCCTTTATATATATACGATAATAGCTAAACGGATGTTCAATATAATACGAAGGGGAAAACAATTCGAAAATAAAAAATTATATGTATGTCTCGTAAAACGTGTTAATATAATGCGCACCGATCGTTAATATATTTTTAAAAAGTAATGTCAATGTAATGCGCACCTTATTGCGCGACGTTATAGTATAGGTTGTTGAACATAATACGCATCACACCACTCTATCTAAAAAATTAACATCATACAAATAGATTTTAAAAAAAGATAATTTAAAAATTCAATAATTCAATTACTGTCCACTCGATTGATCTGAAATGTTGATACATAATTGTTATCGTCGGCATGAGTCTGCCTGAAAAAAAATTCAGCTCGCTAGCCTACGAGGAAATGAGTTAAAAATCGATCCAAAGTTTTTTCGACAAGATAGCACGGCTCAGTTAATATAAAGGATTTAAAAATGAATTTTAAATTCGCTCTCTTCTCTTTCGTGATGTACATTTTTTTGCCATCTGGCAACTGGCAATACACACCATTTATCTACCATTTCTGTAAGACTAGTTCAATACACACTTTTTATCTACCATTTCTATAAGACTAGTTCAATACACACCATTTATCTACATTTCTATAAGACTAGTTCAATACATACCATTTATCTACTATTTCTACAAGACTAGTTCAATACACACTTTTTATCTACCATTCTATAAGACTAGTTCAATACACACCATTTATCTACCATTTCTATAAGACTAGTTCAATACACACTATTTATCTACCATTTGTATAAGACTACTTCAATACATACCATTTATCTACTATTTCTACAAGACCAGTTCAATACACACTATTTATCTACCATTTCTAAAAGACTAGTAAAGGGGCCGTCCATAAATGACTACTTTGGCCGATTTTAAACCCCTCTCCCCCTCGTCACAATTCGTCACAAAAACCTAGCCCCCCTGCAATACGATGTCACAAAGCCTTGACACCACCACCACCCCCCCCCCCCAAAAAAAAAAAAAAAGAAAAGAAAAAAAAAAGTCGTATTTCTATTGACCATGAGCTTGTTAAAACCACTTTCTTGTTATTTTAGTATGTATTTAGTGTAAGGCTACACTGTAATATCGTAACACGCGTGAAATCATGTCAAACATCAGAAAATACGTTGTAAGAAATCGAATATTTTAGTGGAAATGTTATTTAAACTATCGTGTTTTGAAGTTACGTCACAATTCTTAAACGCCCCCTCCCCCTGGTCACAGATGGTCACAAATAAGGGGACCCCTTCCTCCCAAGGTGAGTGACGTCATTTATGGACGGCCCCAAAGGGATTAACAGAAAAATAGGCCACCAGCCATTCACCATTGCTGCATAATTTCAGTCATGTATTCAAGCTTTTAAACCCAATCATATTTTCAAATGTTTAATCCTAATCCATAAATTCAAACGGTTAATCCATATCCATAAATTCAAGCATTTAATCCCAATCCATAAATTCAAGCGTTTAATCCCAAACCATCAGTTCAAAAACATAAAAGAAGAATGCCAGGCTTATTCACCTTAAGGCATGTGTTTATCGTTATCGTTGATAAAAGGTTGCTCTGAACGAAGGATTTGATTTAAGTCCTTGAACAACAAGTTCGTTTATTTGTTACGTCGGGAGAATGGGTTTCAAAGGCGAGACTTAATTCTTCCACAGGGCCAGATTTAGACTTGTTGGGGCCCTAAGCTATTTGAGTTACAGGGCCCTTTTGCATTTCAGATATTCTATGTCAGTGCCAAATATGAAATAAAAAATTCACTGGCGCTAAAAAGAAGGCGGGGGCCCTAAGCTATATCCTGTTTAGCAAATGGGTAAATCCAGCAAATACTTTTCTGATATATTTTTGAGAAAATCATCGACCTAACAACGTTTTCCAGGACCTTTCATGTTCTGCCGTGGTGAAGAAGGTTACAGCATCAACATTACTAATTGTATCAACATTTCAAAACCATTAATAAATATAATTTTATATAGACTTACACTGGATTGTATGACGTAAAGACAAGACCAAGATTATGCATCCTACTATATTCATGCTTTTATCGGCTTATTTGGGGATTCATTTATTAGACATAGAACACAAGAAATTTTAGGGAGATTACTAGAACTACATTAAAAAAACAACAACTTGTCCTTACTAAATATTAAGGTAACATAATTTATTTGGTGTTTTCAAATACATGGGTGAAGCAATACATACCGATATCTAGAGAATTGCTATTGATGTGATAATCCGAGGTTAGTGATCATTTTATTAATAACTAGCAAAATACCCGTGCTTTGCAGCGGAGAAATAGGATTCAGTTAGAGTTGAAATCTCCCAAACCAAATATTTGAAAGATGCACCAAAAGTAACAAAGACTATAGAAAAGTTTAATACCGCTACTGACATTAGATAAACGTAGTACGCAATAGATAGACGTAGGACGCAATAATCTTATGTATAGAAGGAGCGTCTGTAACAGATAAGAAGACATTGGCATCATAACAATAAAATAAGTTCAGTCATGTGTGGTGGTGAGGGCAGGGAAACTGTCTACCAAATTTCGTGAAGATGACGTCATAAATAAGAAGTTTTACATGGCGAAAGTTGTCTGCCATTACTCAATTACGCATAGAATTTTGATAGGAAACCTGCTTTAACTCTTGGACATGAGTGTTTCAATGCCCTATGGTTTCTAAATATGAGCCATCTAAATCTTTTGTACCAATTTAGATATGAAACCTGCTTTAAGTTTAAGTCTTGGACATGAGTGTTTCAATGCCCTATGGTTTCTAAATATGAGTCATCAAAATCTTATGTACCAATTTAGATATGAAACCTGCTTTAACTCTTGGACATAAGGGTTTCAATGCCCTATGGTTTCCAAATATGAGTCATCAAAATCTTATGTACCAAGTTTGATATGAAACCTGCTTTAACTCTTGGACATAAGGGTTTCAATGCCCTATGGTTTCTAAATATGAGTCATCAAAATCTTATGTACCAAGTTTGATATGAAACCTGCTTTAACTCTTGGACATGAGTGTTTCAATGCCCTATGGTTTCCAAATATGAGTCATCAAAATCTTATGTACCAATTTCTATCATGAAACATCTGTTGAAGCCAGAACTCTTCGCGGGAATGTACTCAACAACTTTTCAAAGATTAATGGCGATCAGTGACGAACGTAATATTTATACAGCTTATATAAGAAAGAAAACGACATAAAGGGCTCCAGAAGTAATTTCAACCACCTGTAAATTTCAATCTGAAGGACGATGGAAATACTTGTTTGTCAATATTTGAAATACCAACAACTTCCTTAAGTTTCAATATAATCGGATGAATACAATACTATTTATACAGCTTATATAATAAAAATAAATGGCATTAAAGGCCCCTTAAATCGTTTTAAGATGTAAAATTAAAAACACCTATTGTTTTCACTCTAGTAGATCAGTGGTTCCCAAAATGTATTGATCTATGGATCACTTTTATAGTCAAAACTTGGACATGCAGCCCTAAGTTAACAAACTAATAAATACAAACTAAGAAAATTAAACATCCAAAAAAGCAACATTTTTATGAAGTATGACATGAAATTATAATTTTAGTTTTAAAAAATTAAAATAATTAATGACTTAGATCAACTTGATTAGAATTTATGAGTGTACCGGTAATTATGTCCGACTCAAAGTTTGCGAGTAGCAATCGCAAATCTCAACGAGCATTAATTTTGAGCCGGTTTCTATTTTTTGGTGATGAAGTTATTAACGTCACTGAACCTTTGCTCTCTCAATGCTACCGTAAGGACGGGCTAAGAGAGAGACGCTAATGTAAGCGATTTAATAAAAACAACCGGTAATTAAACAACCCGTAAAAACAAAGTTTTTAACTATAAATGCTTTATATATGAGACAGAACTAAAAGTATAAATGACATTGACAGACTGAAAGTACTTAACTCCCAAATGCTCTTAAATGGGGACGGGTGGGGGTGGGGGTATGGTCATCGATCGTCTGAGTGAACTCAGCAAACTCGTGGATGTCACCAGACAGCTATCATACAGTTTATATATAGATAGAGATAAACTTTAAAAAAATCATTAAATTAATTGGTACATTGTCGATCGATCTGAAATTTTGATACAATGCATTGTTAGGTAACAAAAGTGTATGTGCGAAATTTCAGCTCGACAGCATCACTGAAAGTTGGTCATTTTTTACTATTGACTATTGTTGTTTTTTTTTTTTTTCCGCCCGAACCACCAAGACAGAGAGAGATGGCAGCTAGCAATATCAACATGTGTGCGTGTGTGGGTGTTGCAAGAAATATCAACATATGTGTTTGTGTGGGTGTTGCTAGGAATATCACCGTGTATGCGTGTGTGGGTATTGCTAGGAATATCAACATGATTGCGTGTGTGGGGGTCGGGTAGGCATATCAAGATGCGTTGTATGGGGATAAGCGGTGTGGCTTACACGCGTCTGGTGGTGAGAAGGCTGGATGATCAAACAAAACATCAGAGATTAAATAGCTGTTTATAGATGAAGGTTCAAATAGAGGAGACTTAGTGCAAGCCACGTCAAGACAGGGCTGATGTTGACATGTCAAGATAGGGTTGATGTTGATATGTCAAATGGGGCTGATGTTGACATTTAAAGATAGGATTTATGTTGACATGTCAAGATAGGGCTGATGTTGACATGTCAAGATAGGGTTGATGTTGACATGTCAAGATAGGGTTGATGTTGACATGTCAAAATAGGGTTGCTGTTGACATGTCAAGATAGGGTTGATGTTGACATGTCAAGATAGGGTTGATGTTGACATGTCAAGATAGGGCTGATGTTGACATGTCAAGATATTGCTGATGTTGACATGTCAAGATATGGCTGATGTTGACATGTGAAGATAGGGTTTATGTTGATATGTCAAGATAGGGTTGATGTTGACATGTCAAAATAGGGTTTATGTTGACATGTCAAGATATGTTTGATGTTGACATGTCAAGATAGGGTTCGTTTATGTTACCATGTCAAGATATGGTTGATGTTGACATGTCAAGATAGGGCTGATGTTGACATGTCAAGATAGGGTTGATGTTGACATGTCAAGATATGGTTGATGTTGACATGTCAAGATATTGCTGATGTTGACATGTCAAGATATTGCTGATGTTGACATGTCAAAATATGGCTGATGTTGACACATCAAGATAAGGCTGATGTTGACATGTAAAGATGTGGTTGATGTTGTGTGTGTGCGCGCGCGTGTGTGTGTGTGTGTGTGAGTGTGTNTGGGTGGGTGGGGGAGGTATATTTGAAACACTCACATTTTAATTATTTATTCTTCAGATGAAATGCTACTCATCACATGCACTTTCGGTTATTAAATCATCATAAATGGGAGAAAAAAAAAAAGATTTTCCATTAAATTTTTTTATCTGCAGAGGAATGAATAAATGGAAAATTTATATTTCTTTGGTTATCAACCTTAACTTTAACTTAAGTTAAATAGAGTGCATTGCTGATAGATAGTTGGGTAGTAATTAATGACAAGAATATCTTGTTACAGCTCTAGGCAGGTTTAGTATGTGAAATACGGTAATTCAATTGAAGATTCGTTCTCCTGTTACGGAGACTACGCGCGCAGTAACATGTGAAATACTTTAATATAAAGGAAGATGCTATTGTTACAAGTCCAACATGTGACGTAGTCTTATGTAATGCTGTACTTTAATTAAACATTCCCTAGCTACAGACCCGATTAATCGAACACTAAAACAGATAATCTCTTGTACATCCGGGTCATCTCAATATTTCAAAGACCACATTTTGAGTGTTCTACTCTCTAATTACTTCAAAAAGTAAATGGAAAAGACGTAAACAGGGTAAGGGTTAGCCTGACATGACGTAACAAAACAGCTGTTTTGTTGCGTCCTGTCAGGCTAACCCTTATTCTGTTTACGTCTTTTCCATTTACTTTTTTATAAACCTGATTGCAGTCTCACCCCTGATTTTGTTCAATTACTTAAAAGGAACCAAAAAAAATCATCATAGGAATACGAAGGAAACAAAAAGGAATATGTAGTAAACATAAAGGGGACGTGAAGGGAAATGAAAGAATAACAGGATTTTTTTTTAAAAATGGAGGAAATATAAAAGGAAAACGAAGGAACCATAAAGAAAACATCAAGTAAAAATTAGGGAAACTTAAAGGGAACATAAATGAACATACAGGGAACACGAAGCCGTTTCGCCGCCCTGCAGATTCCCTCAAGGCATTTTGATGATAGAGATAATATCTCTGGTGGATTGAAAGTTCAGAGAATGGAGATGGGCAGCTCAAGATGGCCACAAATTTAGTGTTTTGAAAGTTCTGACGGTAGAGATGGCCACCTTAGGATGGCCACATATTCAGTGGATTAAAAGTTACTGAGGGTAGAGATGGCCACCTTACGATGGCAACGACCAACAAACGAGCTAATACGGTCCTAATGCCATGTAGAGATGGCCACCTTACGATGGCAACGACCAACAAACGAGTTAATATGGTCCTAATGCCAAGTAGAGATGGCCACCTTACGATGACCAACGACCAACAAACGAGCTAATACGGTCCTAATGCCAAGTAGAGATGGCCACCTTAGGATGGCAACGACCAACAAACGAGTTAATACGGTCCTAATGCCATGTAGAGATGGCCACCTTACGATGGCCACATATTTAGTGGATTGAAAGTTACTGAGGGTAGAGACGGCCACGTTATGATGGCCAACGACCAAAAAACGAGTTAATACGGTCCTAATGCCAAGTGGAGACGCTCAAATGGCGTTGATCTTTAACGAAGCCGAACGAGGGCATTCCACAACCATCCCGGCCCTACCCGCGAGGCACCGAAGAAAGAGATTGGCCACTCTCACATAGATCCTTTAGACTTGTCAGGGTAGGCAACTCTTAATCTCTTTAGACAGTATTCGATTACAGCTGAGAATGGGATTTCGTCGTTGATTTGTTTTTGTATTAATGGCGGAGATTCTCGATCCGATTGGAAATTCAGAGAACAGAAATTCAATAATATTGTTAATTTTTGGGAACATTTAAATATTGCTGAATTTGCTCTCTTGCGTGCAGACAGAAAAAATAAAAAAAACATTTACATTTTACCAGCAAGAGATCAAATATTTTTGTTTTATGAAATGTATATTAAAATTGTTTCATATTTTACATGCTTCATTTGATCAATCATGTTTATATACTTTTAATTTTTTAAAATAATTTGTTTATAGTCCCATAACCTCTTTTTTTCGAGGTCATAGGGGAATCTAATGTTTCCATTAGAACATTCTCGGGCTTAATAGACACTGGCGCCCATCCCTCTACAGGCCAGCGGAGGACTTTCTTATCGTTAGTCATTTCTCAACATTTTATAGTGACTATTCGTTGGCTCGATCCCACGCCCCTCAGCTTGTGACGCGAGCGCACTATTGACCTTGCTACCAAGCATATACTTATGTGCAATAATATTGAAAAAAAATAAAATTATTGAGCATTTTACAGTAGAAGGGCAAGAGTAAGAACTCTATTTGAAGAACATTTAAAAGCGTTTTGAAATCTCTAGATCAGCAGCTTTAAAATAGCGGTGTATATTACTTATGTTCGTTTAATTACTTTGTTAAATAGTAATACAACAAATAATTTGTTAGAATTGGATGAAAGTAATGGTGAATGGTCCCCAAATGTTAGATGAAAGTAATGGTGAATGGTCCCCAAATGTTAGATGAAAGTAATGATGAATGGTCCCCAAATGTTAGATGAAAGTAATGGTGAATGGTCCCCAAATGTTAGTTGAAAGTAATGGCGAATGGGTCCAACTGTTAGATGAAAGTAATGGTGAATGCTCCCCATACATCGATCTGCACAAACAATTGTTATACTATGTTTCTTATTTTGCCTTTGGCCAAATAGTTATGGTTTTGGCCAAATAGTTGGGGTTTTGGCCAAATACTTAAGGTTTTGGCCAAATAGTTTGGGTTTTGGCTAAATAGTTGTGGTTTTGGCCAAATAGTTGGGGGTTTTGGCCAAATAGTTGGGGTTTTGGCTAAGTAGTTGGTTCTTCTGCTAAGTGGTTGTATTTTTGGCTAAGAAATAGGGCTTTTGGTTTAATGTTTTCACATTCGACAAAAAGTAAAAGTTTTGGCTGTTGGCTATATGGTTAAAACTACATGTAATGGCTAAACAGTTGCGCAGTTTGTTTAAGTGTTTGGTTACCCGTTACAGGTATCTGCTCCTAGCAATATGCTTATAATCCTGAAATAATTATCTAATTTTTCAGAACGGTTCGCCATTTGGCAACATGTTTCGGCTGGCAAAATGGTTCGACTACATACAACATATTTGGACTCTCCCAAACCCCCCGCAAAAAAGACCAAATTTATTTTTTCTGAGAAGAGCTCCACTCATTACTATCAACGAATATCACAGGACGCCATGTTTCCCAACGAGCAGACACAGTCTGAATGAACTTCCTCTAATCACCATGCCGTCCATGTTAACCTACAACAGCTGTTTGATGTTGTCACGATCATGCAGTTCTCGGGGAGCTAATGACGGCATCACTTGATGAGACTGCCAGACATGGGGATAATGCGGTAATGATAATGATGATGTTAATGATTAAACCATTCGGCCAGAAAGTTTACATCCTACAACAACGTCAGTTCCAGGCGAGAATGACATAGTTCTGGCATGTTACGTCAGTGGTTTTATATCAGGCGTCAGGGGTTTTATATCACATGTAAGTGGTTTTATATCAGTCATCAGTGGTTTTAAATCAGTCATTAGTTGTTTTATGTCAGTCATTAGTGGTTTTATATCAGTTTCAGTGTTACTTTTATTAATGGATGGTTAAAGTTTGGGTCCACGTGCTATTTTATTATGTAATACAAAGACATAGTTGATTGTTCCCACCACAAACATGAACTGCTTAGTTCTGCCGTCTTAACAGTCAACTCAATATTAGTTTATAGACATAGTAGTACAACGATTACTATCATGATCATATATATTTACCCTAGATCTCTCAGAGATAGTATCTCTCTAGTAATTTCTGTATCTAGACTACGAGCCACCAGAGCAACTGCAACCATACAAGCACAGACCCATTATTTACATGTTATGTAAAATTTTTAAATCTTTGTGTTGTCATTTGATGCTGTGGTCCTCTCCTGATCATTGTATGTGCACCCATACATTACATACATATGTTAATATTATTTAATTGCCAGGGGTGAGAATCATTGTGGAAAAAAATCAATTCCAAGGTAATTATGAAGTAAAGGTAAAAATCTGAAATAAACAAAATATTAGAAGAGTCAGAAAAAATATACAACACCTAGAATAGACACAATGGAAAGTAGATGTTGATTATAAATATATAAGGAACGTTAACGATTAATTTAAATTAAATCGTCAACTTTGGAAAAAACTAACGATTAATAAATCATTAATTTCGATTAAAGCCAAAAATTAAAATTTATTATGTCATAAGTGATGCTCATTAAACGCTCTTGTTGAAAATCTAAATGACACCGGAATGTTTCCTTTATATGTAGTCGCTTAACGAACTATGCAAAAAGGCAAGTGTGGTGACATTTAATTCAAGTGATGAGCGGGTCTAATTGGCAATAAAACCAGCTGAGCTGAACAATCATTCACATGGAACTGGGGTAACTGGTATGCACAAAACGGTCTTAGCAAGGAATAATATTATCGCATATCGGTTATCGGTTATTAAGTTATCTTATCTGTTACAAGCGCTCCCTCTATACAGAAGATTATTACGTTCTACGCTTATCTATGGTTTGTGTTTAGTCCTGCATTCTTATTAGAGTTTAAATGATTATAAAGTGTTGGCTTTCCTAATTTCTTCAGGCCACCCATTAGTGCTATTAGCTTAATACGCTTGTCATTTGGTTTGATAAGTAGGCGAAGTGTTAGAGCCATGGTAGGCAAACTTTAACAACAATATGAACATTCCTGCCAGTCAATAGTTTAAAAGCAAAATGTTTCGTGTAATCGTCAGGAAATTAATTATTTATCGGCCGCTATTTTTAAAATTATTTTTCTTTATCTTTTTGACTTCCGACAATTTGTAAGTGATAGGCCGATTAATCGTTAAAAATAATTAAATCGTTAAATTTCCGCAGCCTCAATATATGTATAAATATTAAATATATAAATGAATAAATAAATACATATTTATACATATAGAAATTAGATTTGCCCCACCCTAACTATTGCCATGAAAAATATCTTCAATCTGAAAAAAATGGTTCTCCTATATTTAAAGTAATGTTCCAAGAGCGTGTATGTTCTGTGCACCAATTCCCTTACCCCTGATAGTTCTTATTTCAATCTTTCCTTCTCAATTCGATGAGTACCAGCCCATAGTGTAAACTCGATGTTTTCTAGTGAACTAAAAGATTTCATCTCCAGCACTCTAGTTTCCAACATTCTGGTCTTCAGCACTCTTGTCTCCAACACTCTGGTCTCCAAAACACTCTGGTCTTCAGCACTATAGTCTCCAACACTCTGGTCTTCAGCACTCTAGTCTCCAACATTCTGGTCTCCAACACTCTAGTCTCCAACAGTCTGGTAGTCAGCACTCTGGTCTCCAACACTTTGGTCTCCAACACTCTAGTCTCCAACACTCTGGTCTTCAACACTCTGGTCTTCAACACTCTGGTCTTCAGCACTCTAG
Organism: Radix auricularia; assembly: GCA_002072015.1. Taxonomy (NCBI): domain Eukaryota; kingdom Metazoa; phylum Mollusca; class Gastropoda; family Lymnaeidae; genus Radix; species Radix auricularia. Next base: position 9,600 of record MUZC01004712.1, on the reverse strand, counting down.
TCTCCAACATTCTGGTCTCCAACACTCTAGTCTCCAAGAGTCTGGTCTTCAGCACTCTGGTCTCCAACACTCTGGTCTCCAACACTCTAGTCTCCAACACTCTGGTCTCCAACACTCTAGTCTCCAACACTCTGATCTTCAGCACTCTAGTCTCCAACGCTCTGGTCTTCAACACCCTAGTCTCCAACACTCTGGTCCTCATCACTCTAGTCTCCAACGCTCTGATCTTCAACACTCTAGTCTCCAACACTCTGATCTTCAGCACTCTAGTCTCCAACGCTCTGATCTTCAACACTCTAGTCTCCAACACTCTGATCTTCAGCACTCTAGTATCCAGCACTCTGGTCTTCATCACTCTAGTATCCAGCACTCTGGTCTTCATCACTCTAGTATCCAGCACGCATGCCTTGGACAAGTTAACATCCAATCGTACTTGATCTATAGCCAATCCCTCGATCAATAAGCAAAGAAATAGAAGCAATACCCGACTGATTGATTTGTGGGCACTTTTGTTTCAACAGGATTCCCGTACAAAGATATTTTAGATTGAAACTATTCTCAATGTATCTTTATTTTGCTCAGTTTTGTTGTACTTCATAAAAGTAAAGTATAAATGTTGCCTTTCTAAAAACAGTATCGTTTATTTTCATTCCTTATAAAACACATTGTACTCCCGATAACACGATTTTACTCCACGATATAATGAACGATACGGTATCACGAGAGGGCGTCATAGTTGCCGAGAAGCGAGAGGTGGAGGAGGCTGCAGACAGAAGAGCTGGGAGCAAGGTCAAAACATTTGGAAGCACAGAACTCGTGTGCAAAAGCTGTGGAAAAGACTGACACTCAAGGATTGGACTGCACAGCCACACGAGGAAATACAACCCAACCCAACGATGATGCACCATCGTTTCTCGAGACGGAAGGATATTGATTCGGATTCGTTATCACGAATTACAATCAGTGTCAATAAAATGACCATTCAAAGTGAATTCATCATGACATAATACAGAGTAAGAAAAGCTTTTAAATGTAGTTTTCTTTATTTAGTATTGGATTTCATCCTCTCTGAACTAATTAGTATTGGATGAAACAATGATATTCTGGATAGAATGAACAGCTGTATAAGAAAAGATAAGGTATTTCTTCTTTCTTTATCTCGATTTTTTTCTTTACGTCACTTGAACTCTAGAGTCTATACAAAATTGAAAAAATCTTGAAATGTTGAATTTTATTTCATCGCAATTTTTATTTATCAAGAAGTTGAATTTTTCCATTTTCTTTCAATTACAATCACCAAGGACTAACCTTCGATTGTCTCTCGCCCACATTTTAACTCACAAGACCTTTGTGTCCCTCTACAAGTCGGGATAATCTGCTATGATCAGATCCTTATCCCACTTTATTGACCTATCAGTCCTGGCGGTTTCAATAAAAAAAGAAAACACAAAATATCAAGTTGCTTCCCCTCAGAGAACAAAATAAACGCGCAGTTATCCCTCTCACTGGTGAGACTCTTCACTCAAATGTCAAGGGAGGTGCAGACAGTGCTGCTGCGACGTCACGCCCAGTGCAGACAGTGCTGCTGTGACGTCACGACCAGTGCAGACTGAGCGCCAGTGTTTGATTTATATTAACAGATGCCAGGGTCTTTAGACTTAAATCAAACATGGCAGGCATTTCTGATCTAATATTCTTCACAGAATAAACTCTGACCTTTAAAATCTAATGACCTTTATGTTTCAGGTTCCACACCTCTGTTCTAAGGGAATAAAGTCTCTACAAAATGTATGTACATCTAATGCATACGTTTACAAGCTAAAGAAAATCAGAATATTATTACATTTAAACCCCCTGAAATAAAAATGTTAACAAATATCCAGTTAAAGAAATCAAAGACACATGTAATGTATGTAATGAAATATAGTAAAATAAACAGTCATTTTGGCTACAAAAGTAAAATTAAAAGTTTGAACCTATAATGACTAAATGTACACCACATTTAAATGTTGTACCTATAATGACTAAATGTATACCGCATTTAAAGTTTGTACGTATAATGACTAAATGTACACCACATTTAAAGTTTGTACCTATAATGACTAAATGTACACCACATTTCTTTGATAGGTGTCCACAAAAACTACTATATTATATGAAAGACAGAATTGCACTTTCAATTCGCAAGTTTCAGATATTAATTGGACATTTTTATTTAACATTTAAATTAAGTTAAATAAATTCTAATTTAATATTTTTGCTTTCTTGTTCAGTTTTGTTTTCTAGCAACCATCGATGCCATCATTGACAAAATTGTAATCAAATTTTTATACCTTTAACTTGAGTCTTTGTTTTTAAAAAAATCTATGAAATATATAGATCTGTTAACTTTTAAAAAAAATTCGTTTAAACTACCTTTTCTTGTCTACAATTTTGAAAAATTATTAAAGTTTTTTTTTTAAAATCCCATGTTCAAAATGACTTAAACATTTATTTCCAAATGCTTTCCTGAAATATTTAAAATTAAGTGTAAGTTTTTATTTTTAATAATTAAAAATTAATAACTAAAATTAACATATTTTTGTGGAAATTAAAGATATCACCTTCAAACACAATACAAGATTAAAAAAAAAAAAAAAAGGTATATTACAAAGACTTGGACTTTTAAGAACTCTAAAAATCTACAAACGATAGTTTTAGTACTCTCAAACCAAAACAATAAGTTTCATAATCTCTCTAACAGAACTCACCTGATTGGACGAACAGCATGAGAGTAAAACACGTGATTGTTGCCCAGAAAACAAGGCTAAGAGTGGTTACTGTTTGGTCCATGATGAGCCATGGGCGTATCCACCGGTGGTCTCATGTGTAACATTAAGCCTAGACTTCCGGCACTTGCTTGACAACGGAAAGGAAATGATGGTTCACCCGTTGGAACTGTTCATGTCAAGCAGACGATCCGAAAAAGAACTAATTGTTTTATTTGACCGGAAAATAATGTATGCTCCAAATATACTTCTATGTACTGTTTTATAATAAAATATTACCTGGGTCAAGAATGCTTTAATGTTCACACATCTGATAATGATATCTAAAATAGTTGAAATGGTTAAAGCAACTTGTCAATATTGATTTCATCAAAGTCCTAATACTGGGTAATCCAAATATCCCTACTTGGAGTGAAGATATCTCAATATTAGTCCACACTGGAGTCCGAATGTCCGATAAATTGAAATCCGAGCTCGTGACGATCGATCTTGGCTTTCTGCATGACTAACATAATTACGTCCGCTGGCGTACAATGGTCAACTCGTCCACTCGGCCTGTCACCATTCGGCCACTGCCGGGTCTACGTGCTGGACGGCTGGAAACCATGGGGATGAAATTAAAAGATTTGTCATTTATTCAATGTTACAAGTTCTGGGAAGTAACACTGGACACCTTTTAAACACGTATTTATAATAAATTGTAAACAAAATGCTCATTCATTGAATTACTTAAATGTGTGTTATATATTTTTTTTAATGATGAGAGACAGACATCAGGATTAAGTACAAGAGAGTGGGAGGCAGGAAAACAGCAGTGGCGTAGCTAGGGAGGGGAAGGGAGTCCGAATTTGAAAAATACCCCCGGGGCCCCACTTGAGGGGTGACTCCAAAAGAAGTGTCTGAAGAGATTTTTTACATTAAATATTATATATTACGCCATAGGTCGAAATGATGGGACCCCCTCAGAGGCCAAGCCCCCGGGGCCCCCAAACTCTAGCTACGCCAATTGAAGACTGTCATGGGACTAAGATGAACATGTAACACAAGACAAGATGAGGGATTTGGAGATATTGTAAAAATGAGTCTGTGCAAACATTGATAAACACAATCAAATATGAAGCATGAGTGAAAGTATGAGAAAAAGGTCAGACTGTATACATCAACTCATATTGTCTCAACTCGTCTTTTGAAATAATTAGTCATAAAAAGGAGGGTGGGGTACCATGGTGGCAATGACAACATGACGTCAATGTTAGATAACGTCTTACTGTATCTACTAGTACCATGGCGGCAATGACAACATGACGTCAATGTTAGATAACGTCTTACTGTATCTACTAGTACCATGAAGGCAATGACAACATGACATCAATGTTAGATAACGTCTTACTGTATCTACTAGTACCATGGTGGCAATGACAACATGACGTCAATGTTAGATAACGTCTTACTGTATATCTACTAGTACCATGGTGGCAATGACAACATGACGTCAATGTTAGATAACGTCTTACTGTATCTACTACATACTCTCTCTCTCCCTCTCTCACACACAAACACACACATCTATAGCGACATAAATACTGCATACTCTCTCTCTCCCTCTCTCACACACAAACACACATCTATAGCGAGATAAATACTACATACTCTCTCTCTCCCTCTCTCACACACAAACACACATCTATAGAGAGATAAATACTACATACTCTCTCTCTCCCTCTCTCACACACAAACACACANTAAAGTCCAAAAATGGAGAAATTATTCAAGACCAGGCAGCACAGCTAAAACGGTGGGTTGAGCATTATCTGGAATTGTATTCAACAGTTACCACAGTCTCCAGCACCGCTCTAGATGACATCCCAGATATGCCACTCATGGAAGAACTTGATGTCGTGCCCACACAGGAAGAGCTGAGCAAAGCAATTGACAGTCTAGCTTGTGGAAAAGCGCCTGGGAATGATGGAATACCACCAGAGGTTCTAAAGAGTGGCAAGACAGCTTTACTCCAACCATTGCACGAGATTCTGTCCCTCTGCTGGGAACAGGGCTACATCCCCCAAGACCTAAAGGATGCAAATATAGTGACACTATATAAAAACAAAGGTGATAGGAGTGATTGCAATAATTATCGCGGCATTTCACTCCTTAGTATTGTAGGAAAGACCTTTGCCCGCGTTATACTAAAACGTTTACAAAGCCTAGCATCCCGCGTCTATCCAGAATCTCAGTGTGGTTTCCGGTCCGGTCGGTCTACCATAGACATGGTGTTCTCCATACGACAGCTCCAGGAAAAATGCAGAGAGCAGCAGATGCCACTATACATTGCATTTGTGGACCTTACAAAAGCCTTCGACTTAGTCAGTCGCAACGGGCTATTCCAAATACTGGCAAAAATTGGATGTCCCCCTCACCTACTTGCCATCATCAGACAGTTCCATGAAAATATGCTTGGCACAGTACAGTTCGATGGAGCTAAGTCAGAGGCCTTCCCTGTCAGCAGCGGAGTTAAACAAGGTTGTGTACTCGCACCAACACTCTTCGCAATATTCTTCTCTGTACTTCTTCGATACGCATTCAAGGATAGCAGTGAGGGAATCTGGTTACATACCAGAGCTGATGGAGGACTTTTCAACACTGCCCGCCTCCGAGCCAAGACCAAAACGACGGATGTCCTAATTCGAGAGCTACTATTTGCGGATGATGCGGCACTAACAGCACATACAGAATCTGGTTTGCAACAACTCGTGTCAAGCTTCTCCAATGCCTGCAAAGAATTTGGTCTGCAAATCAGCTTGAAAAAGACAAACATCATGGCCCAAGACACTCGACCTCCTCCTACCATAAATATCGATAATGAAAACTTGGAGGTTGTGGACAGCTTCACCTACTTGGGATCCAAGGTCTCCAATACACTGTCCATTGAAGAAGAAATAAACAGCAGAATTGGCAAGGCAGCCGCAACAATGGCTAAACTAAATAAGCGGGTCTGGCAAAACACCAAGCTAACGGAGAAAACCAAACTGTGCGTCTATCGAGCCTGTGTCATCAGTACACTACTATATGGGAGCGAGACATGGACCACTTATACATCACAAGAGCGTAAGCTTAACAGCTTCCATTTGAGATGCTTGCGCCGCATCCTTGGTATTAAATGGCAAGAAAAAGTGCCTAATAGTGAGGTACTAACGCGTGCCAATACCCAAAGCATGTTCTCAATTCTTAGTGAAAGACGCCTGAGGTGGCTAGGACATGTCAAAAGAATGAGCCCCGGCCGCATCCCGAAGGACCTCCTATATGGTGAACTTGCTTCAGGAAAGAGGAAAACAGGTCGCCCACGCTTGCGATTTAAAGATGTCTGTCAAAGGGACATGAAAGCAGCCAAAATACATACAAGTGACTGGGAGTGTAAGGCAGAAGACCGATCTACGTGGCGCACAGTTGTCAAAGAGGGCGTCATAGTAGCCGAGGAGCGAAGAATGGAGGAGGCTGCAGACAGAAGAGCTAGGAGAAAGGCCAAAACATTTGGAAGCACAGAACTCGTGTGTAAAAACTGTGGCAAAGACTGTCACTCAAGGATAGGACTGCACAGTCACTCGAGGAAATGCAACCCAACCCAACGGTGATGCACCATCGTCTCGCGAGACGGAAGGATGCCGGAAAAAAAAAAGATTGGCTAATAAACAAAAGGAAGGTTTTATTGTTTACTTTGTACATCGTAGTGTTCAACAAGCCCCATTCACGTGACCATAAATAGTTTTTCTAGAGGTGACCTCTAATCTCTTAAGCCATCTTAAGCCATACAAAAGTTATGGTTGCCTAAGGTTGGTAAAAATTCAAACCTTTAACAAAAATGAATGTAACTATAAGATGGCTGGATTGAGATTCTGTCAGCAACACGATATAATCTCTAATCTTTTTACGTTTGATTTATGATGCCTCGTGGTATTTATCTTTTAAAAACAATTTTAAAAAAAATAACTTTGAAAAAAAAATAAATAAAAAGCTGCAATTGAATGCGCTAATATTGTTGCTTACAATCTGTCTTTTCCTGTCTCCTGTGTTGAAATCATTTTTTTTTTTTGCTACTTTCTTTTAGCCTTAATTTCGCAATGGTCTAGGTCTAATAAAACTGATTACATTTTTGTATGAGTTAAGTTCTCCTTTGTTAGCTCTTCTATTATTAGCTTTCTTTGATTAGTTAGTCCTTATTTCTATACTTTCAGCATGTCAGTTATCGAAATCTGAATATAAATTCCAATAACAGTATATTGGAGCAGGCAACATCTCTCTAGACTCTCAACTCATTAAATAAAATATGTTCCACTTGGGTATGACGTCTTAACAGCAAGAGTTGTTTGCCCGCACTCTTCATCCCCAGCCGCACAGCGAGTCGGTCCCTGCAAAGTTTGTTTTGTGCACATGTTTATCCTCAGTTATTTCCCGTGCGCTGTCTTGAACTCCACCGACAGTTGTACGCCTCGCTCCCACTCATCGCCGCACCGGAACCTGTCGGCTGAGATGAAATGTGGTAGTGGCACCAGATATTCATTGGTATGGAGAGCGTCTCTCGTAGTTGAACCAATCATTGAAGTCACAAGTAGACCAGGTCTCATTACCGCTCTATTCAGAATGACATGAAGTACCGGCGGCCTTGAACTTAAGTCGGGTTAAAAAATTATTATAAAAAATGTGAAGAAATACACAAATCCATAGTATAAGATTAGGAAAGAGTTTAAAATCAAATTCTGTAATAAACTGCCAGTGTGAATTTCACCAAATTTAACATAACGTTATCAACAAGGTGCCTGGATTGCCTTTAAATAGTGTTTGTCATTTCTTTGCCAGGAAAACATCAACTCTCTTTATTTTAGAATGCGATTTTTTTTATAAAGTTTTTTTTTTTTTAAACAGTGTTTTCAGCATAAATGTATTGAGTCACTCTATGGTAGTTTTTTTTCTTATAATTGTTTGGTATATTAAAGTTTAAATCAAGTTTTGATCTTTGTCAAGTCATCTAAGCTGACTCAGGTAAAAACTAGAATAAAAGATGTGTTGAGATATCACCAGATCACTCGGATATTTGTTTAGTATCTTAATGTAAATGTTCTACCTGAATACCAGGGTAGGACGGAATAATGCTCTGTGCAGAAGGAGCGTCTGTAACATATACGATTTCTATTTATACTTGTTTGTTATCATACGGCAAAACCTACTGGCACAATCAAAATTTCATTTCCAATCCACCTTTTCTTGCAGTAGATCATCCAATTTTTACTTGTTCATAAATTCACCAACACAAACGTAAACGTTATTTTTTTTATCCTGTTGGCAATGGTCCATAATAGGGTACACCTGTGGACACGCGCTGCAATCATTTGATAAATAATCTGAGAACCTTTGAATTGCGGAAATTTCCATTTGTTCAGGTGCGAAAGTTTGTGTCCTAATCACACTGGTTGGTTGCAACATTAGGTTTTTATTCTTGCAGACGTGAGAAAATGTATTTTGTCCTTTTAGTGCATTGTAATAAAAGAGGGTTTTTAAAAATCCTTACTAACCAGTGGCATAGCTATGGGAGGGGACAAAATTCAACCCCCGGGCCCCCACTTGGATGTGGGTCCCCCAAAGACATTAAACGCCCGGGGCCCCAACTCCTTACAAATTCATTGCTATGCCACTGTTACAAACCAATTTTGAAAATTAAATATCGACTAAACATTCCTGACTTTTGAAATACTGAAGTCCAACATGAAATAAGTCACTAGTTCAATTAAGTAAGAAGTGTGTACTTTGTGAACCACACACACGGCCAGCGAGTCGTTAATTATTTAAAGAAAACAGGCGAAAACTTTCAGGATTTAATTCTTAATAGGAAATTAAATAAAGCTGCGTTGTTTAAGGAAACTGTACTGTTTTCATAGACTTTAAGCTCAATTTGTTGCCAAAATGATTACAGTGCAATCAGCGAACAGGATATATAACAGGAAAACGATAGGATGATGAGAAGAAAATTGGAGGGGGATAAAATATCTTCATGATTTTAGTCATATTATATAAATAATATTGTCTAAAAACTATATATATAATATTGTCTAAAAACTTTATTATATATAATATTGTCTAAAATACTACCTACATAGTATTTTCTAAAAATACTATATATATATATATATTAGGGCTGTTATCGATTAAATTAAATTTAATCGTTAACTTTTGAAAATTTACCGATTAATTAATCGATAATTTTGTTAAGGCTTGAAATAAAGATGTATGACGTCATTAAACTGAAAATTTCAAGGGAAGTAATAAAAACAGGCAATTGATATTTTTTTAAAAGTTATTTCTAAAACATAGTTAATGAAAATATGTTAAATAACGTATTAAAGTTTAGGCACTTGAATGAAAATTTCTAATTAATTTAAAAATATAAACGTAATACACCCATATAGAAATTGTTTGACGATTAACAAAAAGATAAAAAATCAACTGTTTATCCCAAGTGTTTCAAAAGTTATGTTTTTTTCTATGACCTCATAATCCCTTTTTTCACTAGGTTGTTTTCCTTCACATTTTGTGTCATTTAATTTAATTTAAAAGATATAATATCGTTAGGAGATATATTTTAAATATAAGTAGCTCAATATAAAATGTATGAATTTAATTTTTTTTATTGTTAAATAATTAAATACAATGTGTTGTTTTTTTTGTGTGTGTATATATCATTGTCCTTATAAAACAGGTTATTTTTAAGTTTGAACTTTCCGATCTTTTTTAACGAAGAAGTTTGTACGTAGAAAAAATAAATAAATAAAAACTATTATTAATT
>MUZC01004711.1:279202-322131 GCA_002072015.1 Radix auricularia | reverse complement strand
TTTATAAATTAGAAAAAAATATTAGAAATATTTTCTTAAATTTACTCCAATTTTAATCGATCAAATTAATTTTAATCGATTAAATTTGCAACGATTAATTAATTAATCGTTAATTTCCGCGGGCCTTGTGTACATATCAATATATGTGTGTATTACTGCAAGACATTTTTATAAGAGAAACGTCGGTACTATAAACTTTTAGGTGTATTTGTCGCGTGCCTCCAACTAAAAAAATATTAGTTTCTCTTCTTGAGTATTGAAAAAAAAAAATAGTATGTTGATCTGCCCTCTTCCTACGCCTCTGACGACACATTGAGGGCTTTGTGTTTACTGATACCTGCTGCGGCCCAATCTGCCGCTTGGTCATCTGCTGATGTTGTCTCTCTCAGTGTGTATGTGTGTGTGCGTCAGTTGCGCAGTGCACGTGAAATAAGAAACAAATGAGCATGTATGCAACCAAATTCCCACACTGATTATTCACCAAAGTTTATTGTTGCTGCACCACTTTCTTCCTGTTACTCACTTCGCTATCATGTCGGGACAAGCTCAGTTTTAAAAAAAAAAATTATAGGTCAAGGACGAAAATAAAAAAGTATCAATTATTCCCCTCCTCCCACCCCCACCCTCAGACCCCCACTACTCCTCTTAAGACTTACAAACTAATTATGAAACTCCACCTGGAATGTCCAACATGCTCAACTTTTCTGTGTTGGAGAAACACAAGTGCGCATGCCCTACATTGTTTCACGTGGTTTCACTTTTTTCCTGAGTACAGATTACACGTGTAATTCCTGGACAGAATAACTGGGATTACTTCACTAAGTACAAACATGTTCGTACGCATCGGTAAACAGAAATACTGTCTGTATTCGGTGCACTACAATGTGGTTTTTACTACAGAGTTTAAAATGGTGTGCACCAATACATGGCATGACTCATGTAATGGTGTGCACCAATACATGACATGACTCATGTAATGGTGTGCACCAATACATGACATGACTCATGTATTGGTGTGCACAAATACATGAAATGACTCATATATTGGTGTGTACCAATACATGAAATGACTCATGTATCCTGCCTAGCTATCATTCTAAGAACCAGATAAGCGTAAAATCATGTTATATCATTCCATTCTTGTGCCTTTTGTTTGCATAACAAAATTGTTGTAAAAAATATCGATTCTCCTCGTCACTGCATTTTTTAGGTTTTCTCTGCGGCCCTAGAATTAGCCGTGAATATTCATGGGCAATTTAGAGCGGAATTGTTGAGTGTTGAGTCAGAGAGAGCTGTCATATTTTGTACACATGGTTCTTTGCTTGTAAGTACGAAAGTGTACGTGTGAAAATGCGGGGAAGCTGTTGTTTGAAAAGCTGATTGTCTGTATTTAACCGTTAAGACAATTCATTGTTGTAAAACCAGTATTAATTATGATATTGAAAAAACTCATAGGTGTTCTTTAATCGTTCTTTTTTTAAGTCGTTCTTTTTATAAAGTCTTTTTTTTTTCAAATAAATATTCCTAGTCATTTCTCCAAATCACCGTTCCGGTAAATATAAGACAAAAATAATAATTTTCAACGAAACGATTTTCAAAGCACAGAAAATGACATTTTTAAGTAAACAGCCAATACTCTTTGATATCAAAGAGCGGACCGGCCTTTCATTTAGCGACTCCCAGAAGGCAGCTCAGAACCGTGACACTTGGCATTAATAGTGCGCAGCTCAAAATGGTGCCCCAACCACCCAGCGTCGGGTTAAGGGACAGTTCAGTTCAGTTCAGCCAATACATTTTAAAAAATTATTTTATATGAGTTATACAATTATTTTTGATTTATTCAAAAGAAGCATTTATTAATAATATCTGGTGTAAAAAAAATCTCTATAATTTTCTCTGTCACGCATGAAATACATTGAAATCTTCTATTATAATTATGGTATAAATCAGAAGTTAAACATGCGAATGTTTTTAAACTAAGATTTAGGGTTTGATTTTCTTGGTTTAACCTCGCACAACCCACTACAAGTATTTCTGTTTTAACCTGGCGCAACCCACTACGAGTACTTCTGTTATAACCTGGCAACCCATAACAAGTATTTCTGTTTTAACCTGGCACAACCCACTTCAAGTAATGAGTTTGAGAACGAGAATATTTTTTATGTCAGAGTTTGTCTGAATCTGTCAGTTGGATTACTTAATTTTTTTTATGAATTGAGGATTAGTGCTTATTAAAATATTAATTGATCTATAAACGTGGAGGTCATTTTGGGAAGAAAAAAAAACCTATAAATAGATTTCATGGTTGACATGGGCGGTTTTAAAGTTCTTGATATTTATGGTCGCCATTATCGACTTTCTACTCAAGAATGAACCAATTATAATCTTGTAAAATCCCTGTCAATAGGATCAGACTTAAGGGGAAAAAAATCTTAAATACATTTTTGAAAATTAAAATCAAAAGTTTCGGGTGAACAAAATGATAGAAAGGCACATCGAGAAAAAAATTCCTAGAAAAAAATTCACAAAATTCCAAAGAAATTTAATATCTATAATCTTCTGCTGCCTGTATTGTATTTTGACTGTGTCAGATAAGTATTTTCAGCAGTAATGAGCCGTGCTTTTAGGAGCAGTAAGGGCTTGTTTTATTAGCAGTGGTAATGACTCATCTTTTTGGAGCAGTATGACTCATCTTATCAGGAGCGGTAAAAACTATCTTATTAGGAGCAGTAACGACTCATATTATTAGGAGCTGTAATGAGTCATGTTATTAGGAGCAGTTATGACTAAGTTTTTTAGGAGCAGTTATGACTAAGTTGTTTAGGAGCAGTTATGACTAAGTTTTTTAGGAGCAGTTATGACTAAGTTTTTTAGGAGCAGTTATGACTAAGTTTTTTAGGAGCAATAATGACTAAGTTTACTAGCAGCAGTTTTGACTTATGCTACTTTGAGCAGTAATACCTCTTTTTTTGGGCGGAATTAGTTGCCAATGTAAAATTGTGAAAGCAAATTTTAGGTTCGTTACTTACCTTAAGGCAGTCGGTCGTATATAGGTCAGAGCATGGGCTGGTATATAGGTCAGAGCATGGGCTGGTATATAGGTCAGAGCAGGGGTTGGTATATAGGTCAGAGCAGGGGCTGCTATATAGGTCAGAGCAGGGGTTGGTATATAGGTCAGAGCAGGGTTTGGTATATGGGTCAGAGCTGGGGTTGGTATATAGGTCAGAGCTGGGGTTGGTATATAGGTCACAGCAGGGGCTGGTATATAGGTCAGAGCAGGGGCTGGTATATATGTCAGAGCAGGGGTTGGTATTTGGGTCAGAGCTGGGGTTGGTATATAGGTCAGAGCTGGGGTTGGTATATAGGTCACAGCAGGGGCTGGTATATAGGTCAGAGCAGGGGCTGGTATATATGTCAGAGCAGGGGTTGGTATTTGGTCAGAGCAGGGGCTGGTATATAGGTCAGAGCAGGGGCTGGTATATAGGTCAGAGCAGGGCCTGGTATATAGGTCAGACATCTCATCCATTAAGTGCCGTCTGGATAATTTGAAGTTTTAATTAAACGTGTTGGGGGGAGGGGGCTAGTCGATGGAAGTCCTCCTGTAAAGACATGTGGGGGGGGGGGGGCAATCCGTCACCTTGAATTTGATGGGATAACATTACCCCATTGTCCTCGAAAATAATGGGAACTTGAGTTTGCTCCCTTCAAAATAAGGAAGAGAGATGAGACAGAGACACCAGACACAGATACATTAAGTGCCATGACTAGACGCCCAACCCACCCACCCAACCCTTTAATTACACCAGACCTCACAGTTCATGTCTAGGACATGAGATTTTCTTTTTTCCCCCGCAGTGTCCCTTTAAGCTATGCGGCCCCGCAGACATCCGAACAACGCCGCGCAGCAGATTAAAATTACCGCGCAGCAAAAATAAAAAAAAAATAATAATAATAATGCTCAAAAATTGTTGCTGTGTACTTTGCTCACGAGTTTTTTTAGTTTACACATTGACCAACAAAACTTAGAGGGAACATTGGTCCCAGCCCCTTTTTATTCTTCTTTTTAGAAATATATATTTCAAATGCCTTACCAGATGTTCTAAGAATTTCGAAATGCAATCCAATTGTTAGTTATAAAAACTCTTAAACATACAGGAGAAACGCCGTATCCCACAACGTTATTAATTTATTACTAGTAGTAGAATGAAGCAAATTACTTCTCTGTTGTTGTTGATTTTTTAAATAATAACTCAAAAAACAAAGTTCTAATCATAATATTAACTTCGTTTAATTTTTTTTTTTTTTTTTTTTTTTTTTTTNAAAAAAAAAAAAAAAAAAAAAAAAAGTAATTTATATTAAAAAGACATTGTTTTATCCTAGTTAAATTGGGCCTTTGGTTTGCTGCTATCTAAAAGGCTTTGAGTTTTAAAAAGACATTGGAGGCTGCCCTTGGCTCGTAAAGTAGGAAATACTGTGGCACATGGAAGAGAAAGTTTATGGGAAAAGTTTTATATAATCCTCCTCATGGTTCAACCATGCCGGACACTGAGGTGTCTAACCCCACTGGCCAATCAGCTGACAAGAAAAGGTAGTGCAGAGGGTGGGGGGTTATCGAGACCGAAAATGCGCTCAATTGAGGTCAATTACTTTGTTCTTATAGAACAGAATAGCGTGTATTACGTAGTGTAGTGGTTATTACATTCGCTTAGCACGTGGAAGGTCGTAGGTTCAAGCCCCAGATAAGACATTACTTTTTTAATTTTTAAAAATCGTTGTGTTTTTGCCCGTTCTTTTCCCACTTTCTTCGCAACACGGCTGTAAGCTTTGTTTCTCGACGTTGTCATAATAACTTCGTGCTCTCCGTTGTGCTCAGTGACAGAAAAGTAGTTACACACTCTCTTTAACAATTACTTTCATAGAATTTCACCCGCCACTAAATCATTAGCGGCGTATGCTACGACGCGCGTCGGCTAGTATATATATACATATGTATATTAACGTAGAATCGGACGACCACTTTAGATTAAAGTAAAACGTGGAAAGTACAGCCCGAAATAGAATATGTTGCATAAATGACTCATTTGTTATGGTTAAACTGAAATCCGATTGGTGATATTAACTTGTCATCCCTTGAAGAATGTTGCCCCCCCCCCCCGAAATACGTCATACAGTCATTAGTCAATTCAATAATTAAATCTGCCGTTACGTTTGGCGCATCAAGTGAAAACGCGGGATGTTATCTCAGTGAGTCATTGTCTGTTCTGGGTCGCCAGAACTGGCAAATAGTTCACTAGAGCATTGATACAGCCAAGTGGTCCTTGAATTGTGTTCCGTGGACCCTAGGGAACGGGGCTCTTTCAAAGTTTCATGGTTATTGGCTTTGAGAATTAAATGGAAACGATTGAGTCGGTACTAGGTTTTGTTGAATGTTTTTTTCATGTTTGTTGAATGTTTGTTGGATGTTTGTTGGATGTGTGTTGAGTGTTTGTTGAATGTTTGTTGAATGTTTGTTGGATGTTTGTTCAATGTTTGTTGGATGTTTGTTGAGTGTTTGTTGAATGCTTGTTGAATGTTTGTTGGATGTTTGTTGAGTGTTTGTTGAATGTTTGTTGAATGTTTGTTGAGTGTTTGTTGAATGTTTGTTGAGTGTTTGTTGGATGTTTGTTGAATGTTTGTTGAATGTTTGTTGGATGTTTGTTGAATGTTTGTTTAATGTTTGTTGAATGTTTGTTGAATTTTGTTGGGTGTTTGTTGAATTTTTGTTGAATGTTTGTTGAATGTTTGTTGAGTGTTTGTTGAATGTTTGTTGAATGTTTGTTGAATGTTTGTTGAATGTTTGTTGAGTGTTTGTTGAATGTTTGTTGAATGTTTGTTGGATGTTTGTTGAATGTTTGTTGAGTGTTTGTTGAGTGTTTGTTGGATGTTTTTTGGATGCATACAATTATTAACTATGGTGCTAGGAAGTCACCAACTGAAACAACATAGGTAACCTGTAACAAAAACACGGGGATCACTGTTATGGGTCTTATTTGATTAATTGTATTATAATGCAAAGCGAAGAAATGGGAGGGGTAGGTGGTTAGTGGTTAGTTAGTGGGAAAAAATGGCCCGTAATTTATAAGAGGGAGGCCCATTCCTGTGTCAACTCAACCAGCCTGTGTGACACATTTAGAATGTCTCATATTGAATTACGTGTGTACTAGTTATATCCCAATCTAAAATGTCTCGTATTAAGTTGTGTGTTTGTTAATTATATCCCAATCTAGAATGTCTAATATTAAGATGTATGTGTGTATTAGTAGTATCTTAATCTAGAATGTCTCATATTAAGTTTCTTGTGAATGCGTGTGTTTGTTATATCCCAATCTAGAATTTCTGATGTTGAGTTTCTATGTGTTATGCCGTCATGTCTGGGACATGGCACATGTGTTATTTGGATTGAACTCAAATCATCAAGTGTCTGAAGAAGAAAAGGATGTTTTTTCTGAGCTGTCTTCTGAGAAGGAATCTGTTGATGATAGTGTTGAATATAAACAGAGAAGGCGCAAATATGTTGAGTCTGATGAAGATGAGGAAGAGCAAAGTTTAAGTGATCAAAATATTTCCTTTGTGTCCACTAGAGATGCCCCACCCAAACTGAGGGACCGGAAAACTTTAAAGCCCATTCACAGCTTTATCAATGAAACCTATCTGTCGCCCTATTATAAAGGAACTGCTAAATCTGTGGCTGACAAACTTGGGGATGATGCTGAAGATAAAAACTCATTCATTCTGAACTTAGTTCAGCATTGTACACATAATATATTACTATTAAACTGTGTTCAGAATTGTACACGTAATATATTACTATTAAATTTTGTTCAGAATTGTACACATAATATATTACTTTTAAACTGTGTTCAGAATTGTACACGTAATATATGATTAACAGTGTGAGAGAACGTGAGATGCCCCCCTCCCTGCCCTCAGTATCTCTATTTACATCAAAAGAAACATTGTCTCTTTGAGTCCACCATGAATACTTGTTTAAGGTAATCATTCCTAGCATTCTGGAATTCCCCCGTTTAATATCTTGAGTTAACCATTAGAAGCCTCCATTTTAACCCCTGGGGGGGGGGGGAGTCCGCCGAATCCTCTTTTCCCGAGAACGTTGCTCCGCACTAACATCAGGTTATCACATCGGGCTTTTATTAAATTATCACCCACACTACTCTCAAACTGTATTTGTCCTTATCAAACAACCTCTTTAACACTCGAGCCCCATCTTTTAGTTATTTGGCGTGGGTTATTTAAAATTTTAAATTAAAAATGTTGTGTCTCCAGCTGTTGAATGTGATAAGGAAACTAAACGTGGCATCTCTTCTTCTCTCCAGATAACATCTCCCCTGTCAACGGCCTGGGTACGTACTACTACAGGTAGGTTACCAGTGTTGTTTGCTGTTGTCTTGAAGCTGTTGTTTTTTTCTCGTGACCCCGTTTACCTTTGGTGTAGTGTTTCTCAAACAGCGGTGTCAAAATGTTCAACGAACTAGAAAGAATCTCCATGTTCTAAGGTCACGATCACACCATCAGATGTGCTTAATATAGCATATAATGGGACGACAGGACAGTCATTGACTCTAGTCATGCTAGCTTAAGAAACTACTACATACATAATACATACTCTAGATATCCTAGATTAAGAACCTACTACATACATAATACATACTCTAGATATCCTAGATTAAGAAACTACTACATACAGAATACATAGACATCCTAGCTTAAGAAACTACTACATACATAATACATGTACAAAAGGAAAATTAAGGAATGCAAAGTATTTGAATTGGCTGTGTGACAAATAATAGCGTATCATCCTGGCTCCTCTACAGTTAATAATTCCTTGTTGTTTATCCGTTACATTTTATGCGTGTTTTTTTAGACGAATTTAAATCTGAAGAGACTTCCTTGTAATATTTCCATTTCAAAAAGATCTGATGAACACTATACGATCAATATATTTTGTTTTTGTTGTTATTTCTTTAAATCTAAGTACCTATAGCTTGAGTAAATATCTCTCATAGTAATCCTATTTGATTGTTTGGTAAAGAAAAACTCTCCTGCATTTTGTTGTTGTAATTAATGTACACTATTCAAATTACTGACCAGAGTTGCTTTGTTTCTTTAATTGTCCATATGACTTTGTTACATAGAATTTCAAGAATTAGGCTTAAGAGAAAGTTATAGTTAGTTGTTTGTGGAATAAGCTTGTCTTTGGAGAGAAATAAATATAAATATATATATATGCATATATACAATTTTAATTTTTCCACATGTTTTCATTCTATCAAAGGATCAAGATTGTGTTTACTTTCGATTCGCTGAGCGTGTTTGCCAGTCATCAATCAAACTGTTATGCTTTGTTATAATTCGAACACATCACTGCCGGGAAATTCCAATTAAATATACGGATTACTTCAAGCTTTCCTAAATCCTTCATATTCAAAGGTTCATATTTGCGATTTCAAGAGAAAGAGAATGCGTGCACTTTTGAAGTACTACTAAATAACTGTCTATCTCATCACTAACCGTGTTTGTTCATGTCAATCATGCCCGCCATTACCCCCAGGCCCCACCCTTCCAGTCTGTTCCATAACATTGTCTGGCAGTGTTGTTACAGTGCCAACAATAGACGCCCACCCCCTCCCCCCAGCTCTTCACCCCAATTGCAGCTTTTCCTCCTCACTCCCTTTGCTTCTGAGTAACAACTTTAAACGCCTTCACCTCTGTGGTAGTGCGGCCATCACTTACAGTAATGTTATGAAGATAGCCCCCGGGACTAGAAAGACTTGTCCTCAGTATAGTTAAGAGCATTTCCCATAGTGCCACGCGGCGTGAAGTCAAATGTACAGCTGACTGTGTGTGGGGTGGGGTGGGGGCAGGAGATGGAATCTTTTGTCTAGGTTAGAGTGATTCTCTAATTCTGCCGTGGAGGGTATGTGATTTGTCAGGCTTACAACGGTTCCCTGAATGTGTTAGAAGGATTACAATAGTGAGCACCACTGTCTGCCTGCAATGCCTTTTTAAAAAATCGATTAATATAGTTTGATGATTATTCGTTACGAAATAATATTAAGTTATATTTTAAAGAATACTTGAGTAAGGCATCTCTTGATTTATCACATTAATTAAAGAAATGAATTGTTTATTAAAAACAGACGCTCCATTCATCTTATCTTATCTGTTACAGACACTCGATTCATCTTATCTTATCTGTTACAGACACTCGATTCATCTTATCTTATCTGTTACAAACGGTCTACACAGACAATTATTGCGTCTTCCACTTATCAATGGTTTGTGTCTAGTCATGCATTCTAATAACAGTTTTAAATGTTGATAAAGTGTTGGTTGTCCTGGTATCTTCAGGCAACCAATGCGGCTCTTGAATTCATCTTTGCTATTAAACTGTCATTTCACTGTCATTTTTGCAACTTTCTTTATTGTCATCTGTCTGTCTCTCTACTCTTAGCTCTCTCTCTCTCTCACCCTCTCTTTTTATCTGTCCTTTTTCGTTCTCCTCTCGTTCTCTGCTCACTCCTGTAAACTGTTGACCATTGAGGTTAAGACAAAAGCCATCTCCTGTAAACTGTTGACCATTGAGGTCAAGATAGAACCCATCTCCTGTAAACTGTAGAGCTCTTGGTTTGGTGGCTGTGGTATCATCAACCAACTCTCCCAAAGTTTTATTTGGTGACCTTCTTATTTTGACCAGTGAAAACAACGGATTTCCCCGGGGTAAGATTGAAATCTCACGTTCCCAACTTTGACCCTAAGCAACCCCCCCCCCCGCCCTCCACATATTAAGACGTTCATAGGATATTTTTTTCTTGCCCCAGTGACCTATTTATCGTAGACCAGACCAGGAGAGAATAGAACCAAACGGCCTCTCAATGTTGACCTCTTTCTTAGATTTCAACGGCAGCTAGGGGTGGAGGCCAGTTGTGGGCTTGTATACAAGACCCACGTCTTTCCTTAGATTTATTCACTCTGGGCGAGGTATCTGTAAGATCAGAGGAAGATTCTATCATGTCTCTGAGAGTAAGCATTCAATAACTTGATCTAAAATAACTTGGCCTCACATTAACCTCTCAACAATCGTCTGCTGTCATTTATTTCCAATTTGTGACTTTTTCCCTGTGAGTTTTTTTTTTTGCATTTTGCCTTTAGATGCTACTTCAAACAATGTGTCTTTATTCGCGTGACGCAATGTAATGTGGTTTAAATAAATGACACAACATTTGGTTCACTCGGAATATTTTAGATTGGAGAACATAAATACATAAATAGAGGTAAAAAAAAAAAAAAGAAGAGGTTTTTGAAAACCACGTTTTTATAAATGGACTAAGAAGAAATAATTAATTCAAAACTTATAAGTTCAAATAATTTGATTTCATATGATTAAAAACGTTTGGCAGCGCTTATGGGGTGTTTGGTTTAAAATTAAAGATTTATAATTGAGAAGGCAAAAGAGAGATCAATAAGAGAGAGAATGGGTGAACCGCCAATGTAAAACCTCATAAGCATGTGTAGTTGTCAGATATAGTTGACCTCCATGTGTCACTGGTTTCAGTCCAGCCCTCAATGTCACAAGGGTCTTTTACTGTCCTTTGTGCGATGATGATTATATTGAACAAAATCAATACGTTTAATTATGTCTCATATATCAAAAATTTTGTTTTTACTGGTTGATTTTTGTTATAGGTATTTTTTAAAGCGTTATATTAATTCTATTTTATACACTCCATAATTGATCTGACTAAACTGACAATTTCAACGCTGGAGACGAATATAAAATTTTTACCACAATAGATGTGTTGTGTTTTAAAAGGGTTATACTTCAGATAGAGCGGAGCATGGCGTTATTTCGTTGATAACGTCCAAGCCCATTCCATCTTCCAATGATAACTATTAAGTTGTTGTCAAAAATTTTGTTCAATTACCGCCCCTCGTTCCTAACCAGGTTGTTCAGATATCGATCTTTTGATTACACGGATTTTTGCCCTTCTCGTTAATCTCTGACAAGCACGGAGGGCTGCACAGAGTGGTGTCCGCCATATGTCAGAGGTTCTGTTCTCTTCAGTGTGTCAGAGGTTCTGTTCTCTTCAGTGTGTCAGAGGTTCTGTTCTCTTTAGAGTGTCAGAGGTTCTGTTCTCTTCAGTGTGTCAGAGGTTCTGTTCTCTTTAGTGTGTCAGAGGTTCTGTTCTCTTCAGTGTGTCAGAGGTTCTGTTCTCTTTAGAGTGTCAGAGGTTCGGTTCTCTTCAGTGTGCCAGAGGTTCTGTTCTCTTTAGAGTGTCAGAGGTTCTGTTCTCTTCAGTGTGTCAGAGTTTCTGTTCTCTTCAGTGTGTCAAAGGCTCTGTTCTCTTGTAGTGTGTCAGAGGTTCTGTTCTCTTCAGTGTGTCAAAGGTTCTGTTCTCTTTTAGTGTGTCAGAGGTTCTGTTCTCTTTTAGTGTGTCAAAGGTTCTGTTCTCTTCAGTGTGTCAGAGATTATGTTCTCTTTCAGTGTGTCAGAGGTTCTGTTCTCTTCAGTGTGTCAAATGTTCTGTTCTCTTCAGTGTGTCAGAGGTTCTGTTCTCTTCAATGTGTCAGAGGTTCTGTTCTCTTCAGTGTGTCAAAGGTTCTGTTCTCTTTTAGTGTGTCAGAGGTTCTGTTCTCTTCAGTGTATCAGAGGTTCTGTTCTCTTCAATGTGTCAGATTTTCTGTTCTCTTCAGTGTGTCAAAGGTTCTGTTCTCTTTTAGTGTGTCAGAGGTTCTGTTCTCTTTTAGTGTGTCAGAGGTTCTGTTCTCTTCAATGTGTCAGATTTTCTGTTCTCTTCAGTGTGTTAGAGGTTCTGTTCTCTTTTAGTGTGTCAGAGGTTCTGTTCTCTTCAGTGTGTCAGAGGTTCTGTTCTCTTCAATGTGTCAGATTTTCTGTTCTCTTCAGTGTGTCAGAGGTTCTGTTCTCTTCAGTGTGTCAGAGGTTCTGCTCTCTTTTAATGTGTCAGAGGTTCTGTTCTCTTCAGTGTGTCAGAGGTTCTGTTCCCTTCAATGTATCAGAGGTTCTGTTCTCTTCAGTGTGTCAGAGATTATGTTCTCTTTTAGTGTGTCAGAGGTTCTGTTCTCTTTTAGTGTATCAGAGGTTCTGTTCTCTTCAGTGTGTCAGAGGTTCTGTTATCTGCAGTGTGTCATAGGTTCTGTTCTCTTCAGCGTGTCAGAGGTTCTGTTCTCTTCAGTGTGTCAGAGGTTCTGTTCTCTTCAGTGTGTCATAGGTTTTGTTCTCTTTTAGTGTGTCAGAGGTTCTGTTCTCTTTTAGTGTGTCAGAGGTTCTGTTCTCTTCAGTGTGTCAGAGGTTCTGTTCTCTTCAGTGTCAGAGGTTCTGTTCTCTTCAGTGTTTCAGCCAAAAATCAGAAACAGAAATTTCTGTCCGTAATAAATGTAACATTTAATGTGTAACCTTAAAACAGAAACAGTTTTTATTTTTCTCAAAGTTATAACTTTAACTTTTAAATGCTTTATATATTAACTTGTAGAGTCTGCTTGTCCGTCGCAAAAATTTTGGATCGATTTTAACCCACTTCCCGGTATTATATCGAGCTGAAATTTTGCAGGCAGTCGATAAAAATAAAATGTCAGATTGGTCGAATGTTCTTTAATTAAATAAATGGATTTTTAGATTATATCTAGATCTATGTATCTCTATGCAGCATGTAAATGTTTATGCTACTCTGTCGCGTGGTGCGTATTATATTGAACGTACGGTGCTCATTATTTTAAAAGCTAATTTATAATATTTTTCCCAATTTGTAAATGTTTATGCTAGTCTGTCGTGCGGTGCGTTTTATATTGAACGTACATAATACTTAAAGTTATGTCTCATATAAAATGGATTTATAGTCAAAAACGTTGGTTTGTTACGTGTTTTTTAAATTATTATAATAGTCTGATGAAATTCGTAATAACAGAGTCTCGTTCATACATGACCTCTTAGAAATAACATCCCAAAATTCTTAGAGGACATTTAATTCTGTGTACTAAGTAAGACAAATGTGTGTGCCAAGTAAGTTATTTTTGTATTTGTGTTTATTTACTAATTGAATTGTGTCTGTTTAAACAATAAATAATGTGTGTGCGTTTATCCAGGTCAAGCATTAATCTGCGATGTTTTCAGTTTCTGGAATGCGACGTTTCTTATTAGCAAAGGAATTTTAATGGCTCGTACGCCTGCCCTATATTTGGGAGGACATGTTTGGTTTCTGTGCCGCGTTGGTTGTTTGGTGAGCGTCCCTAGTGACCAACAACTCATGTTCTTTCCGATGGTTTTATTGTCTTGTTTAATTAGAGGAAATGTTGCAGCTCGCAATCTTTGTTGTATTACCAACTAAAGAACAATTACTCTGGATATTTATTGTTACGAAAATCCCATTGCAGTATCACATACACAGCCATACCTGGCTAGAGCATAGTCCCATACACAGTCATAGCAGAGTCCCTTACTCCTTTCACAGCCATATCAGAGTCCCATACACTACCATAGCAGAGTAGCATACACAGGCATAAAAGAGTCCCACACAAGCCATTACATAGTCCCACACGCAGACGCATACTGCATTTCTGAGAAACTCCTGTTATCTTTCCCCAACTACTTTCAACCGACTTTCGTCAAGTTTTTAGCCTCGAACAGAGTTTCAATCAACTGACAAAGAACTCAAATCCTCCAGCCATTTGGTCTTGTCTGACCAGGAGCCCTTATCCCTGTAATGTCCGGCAAGCCTTCCCCCATCCCTGAAGTTATTATCGCATTCCCAAGGCCGGGTAATTCACACGTCCTCTTCCTGACACTAACGCCTTCTTCCTTGTCCCATCAAATTGAGCCTATTTCTAGTCGTCCGTCCAGCGGAGCGAGCAATTTGTTATTATGGAGGGCATTAGTAGTGTGGTCGAGGGTGAGAGAGATTGGTCGTGAACAAAGTTAGGGGGTGGGGGGGCTAAAAGAAAATAACTGTAGAGTAGAGACGCCGCAAGCAGGGGGCAATACCCTGAGAGACAGATAAGTAAGGGAGGGAAGGCGTTGACGCCCTCTGCACTGAGATGTGGTTTCTGTTATGTCTATTTGGTAAATAATTAACCGCGGTTCATTGTCTGCTGGCTCAGGGGTCAAGGGCGACGGGTTTTAACAGGACAGGTTGAGGTCACGTGGTCCATCTCTAACAGGGTTCAACAAGTTGGGGTCGCATAGTCCATCTCTAGCAGGGCTCAACATCTTGGGGTCGCATAGTCCATCTCTAGCAGGGCTCAACATCTTGGGGTCATTTGATCCATTTCTAGCAGTGTTCAACATGTTTGGATCACGTGGTCCATCACTAGCAGGGTTTAACAAGTTAAAATCCCGTGGTCCATCTCTAGCAAGTTTCAACAAGTTGGGGTCACATAGTCAATCTCTAGAAGGGTTCAACAAGTTGGGGTCACATAGTCCATCTCTAGCAGGGTTCAACAGTTGGGGTCATGCGGTACATCTCTAGCAGGGTTCTACAGTTGGGTCATGTGGTCCATCTCTAGAGGGGTTCACCAAGTTGGGGTCACGTGGTCCATCTCTAGCAGAGTTCTACAGTTGGGGTCATGTGGTCCATCTCTAGCAGGGTTTCACAAGTTGGGGTCACGTGGAACATCGCTAACAGGGTTCAACAAGTTGGGGTCACGTGGTCCATCTCTAGCAGGGTTCAACAGTTGGGGACATGAGGTCCATCTCTAGCAGGGTTCTACAGTTGTGGTCATGTGGTCCATCTCTAGCAGGGTTTCACAAGTTGGGGTCACGTGGAACATCGCTAACAGGGTTCAACAGTTGGGGACATGAGGTCCATCTCTAGCAGGGTTCAACAGTTGGGGACATGAGGTCCATCTCTAGCAGGGTTCTACAGTTGGGGACATGAGGTCCATCTCTAGCAGGGTTCAACAAATTGGGGTCATGTGGCTCATCTCTAGCAGGGCTCAACAAATTGGGGTCATGTGGTCCATCTCTAACAGGGTTCAACAAATTTGGGTCATGAGGTTCATCTCTAACAGGGTTCAACAAATTGGGGTCATGAGGTCCATCTCTAGCAGGGTTTAACAAATTGGGGTCATGAGGTCCATCTCTAACAGGGTTCAACAAATTGGGGTCATGTGGTCCATATCTAACAGGGTTCAACAAATTGGGGTCATGAGGTTCATCTCTAACAGGGTTCAACAAATTGGGGTCATGAGGTCCATCTCTAGCAGGGTTTAACAAATTGGGGTCATGAGGTCCATCTCTAACAGGGTTCAACAAATTGGGGTCATGAGGTCCAGCTCTTACGGATCTCATCTCCACGGTAAAATAATTCTTCTGCCCAGCCGGATCAATATATAAAAGAAAGCGGGTCACTTCAGCTATAAACTATGTATTAATCGAATGATTGATAGTTAATTTTTTTATGATTAAAGTTTGTATACACGATTAATCGAATGATTGATAGTTACTTTTTTAATGATTAAATTTTGTATACACGATTAATCGAATATTCTTTTCTGCCTCATTTTGACCGCCATCAGCAAGTTTTAGGAAACATATAAATAAGAACCAATCTTCCTTTGAAACTGTTAACATGTTGGTGTGTTTGTGTAACTGGGTGTCTGATGACTTCTGGACGAGATAGAGAAAAGCTATTGGGTTAAATTAAGTAGAGATGTTTACAGGTCTGGAACAACAACCGTTTTAGATATGTATTTAATTTAAATTAACGATTTATTATTTGAAATCAACAGGTTTAGTAAAGACATGAAGCATTAGTGGAAATAAATAGGATTAATTTGTTAATCCCAGTCTTTTTAGAACATCATAATGACGTCATTTCGTTAACCCGTATTTCGTGCTTGGCTAGAGATCCCTGCTCGGGAAATGTTTCCACAAATCAAACACATTTTTTCCAAAATTGATTAAAAAGAAAAATAAATAAACGTTTTAAGAATGTATAGCATCATTCACCGAATGTCAAAAGCGTATTAAAATCCAAATTTTTTGTTATAAATCACAAGGCCAAATAACGTGTTTAAATTATCTACCCTTCAACGAGCTCAATGAATTGATTTTTGTTGTTGTTGTTATTGTTGTTGATCCAATTATTCTGCTAAGCTGTAATTATCTAAACTTGTGTTCACGCGCTCAACGCCAACAAGTAGAAATAAATCCAGTGTTTGCACGAGTTACCCTAACATCAATGATTTCATCTCTGCCACCAATAATTTATCGATTTTCTTTTTGTGTGTTCCCTCAAATTCCCTGGTCAAACATGTCCCGTGTTGCCCAGTGAAAGAAAGCAAGGACTGGTCTAACCTATAAGATTGCCTTAGGGGTCACAGGACAATACTTGACCTCCAAGTGTCCAGTGGTCAAAGTTAGTTTCTTATTTCAACTGATAAAGTCTTAATGTCCGATCTCATTAATTTTCCACAAGTAATCTCACATGATTTTCTAACCTTGGATCTCATATGAATGTTCCACAAGAAATCTCACGAGATTTTCTAGCCTTGGATCTCATTTGAATGTTCCACATGGGATATCACGTGATTTTCTAACCTTGGATCTCATATGAATGTTCCACAAGAAATCTCACGAGATTTTCTAACCTTGGATCTCATTTGAATGTTCCACATGGGATATCACGTGATTTTCTAACCTGGGATCTCATTTGAATGTTCCACAAGGAATCTCACGAGATTTTCCAGCCTGGGATCTCATATGAATATTCCACATGGAATCTCACGTGATTTTCTAACCTTGGATCTTATATGAATGTTCCACATGGGATATTAACACAACTTATGAATCTGAAGACAAGCGCCATGTGGGATTTATTTGTTAGCTGCAGATAGGCCTGCACAAGGTTCCCTCATTTCACTGCATTAGAAGCAAACCAATGCATTTTGATTTCCACTTGCAGAATTTTTGTAAATGAAAAGTATAAATCCTATTTAAAGATCAGTTGAAAAGATGTTCCTTAGAAACGTGTATCCTGGACGTCCAACCACCTATAACCAAAAGATGTCCCTTAGTAACGTGTATCCTGGACGTCCAACCACCTATAACCAAAAGATGTCCCTTAGTAACGTGTATCCTGGACGTCCAACCACCTATAACCAAAAGATGTCCCTTAGTAACGTGTATCCTGGATGTCCAACCACCTATAACCAAAAGACGTCCCATAGTAACGTGTATCCTGGACGTCCAACCACCTTTAACTTAACTCGCGAGCCATTTTCATAGCAATTAAAATGTTAGCGACTCGCATGCCATACCACTTTTTAAAACTTGGACATTACTATGTAGAACTGTTAATTAATATAAAAGCACGCATTTTAAGGTGAGATTTGTTTGAGTTTTTTTAAATTGTATATTTCCTCTCTTGCCGTATTTTGAATAACATATTTTCCAGCGGTTGGTTACATTTTTTAAAGGATATACAATCTGTTATTTTTTAAAAAAATCTCTCTATAAAGTACTTTACGCGGCTAATCGTTGGTATGAAATCATTATCAAATTTCAGACGTATAATAAATTTTGCTACGCTTGTTGCCCGTTGTTGTGTTAGTAACAACATTAAGTATGCGCCACTCATCTCTCCCCCTCCCCCTCCCAAGCCACATCACAGGCACTGTGCTATGACTCATTTTCTGGTGAGCGCAAATAATCAAGGTCACCCTGAATCAAGGTCACCCCTTTTCGGAAATCTTTTCGGGGTAAAAAGGTCATCAACGCTTTCAACCTTTTAGTCGGAGTTGATGGATTTACAGGAACTCCACTTAATTTAAGTGAAGGAAATCGTTCGATTTATTTTTTACTTGCTTGTCAGTCCGAAAGACCTCAGACTCAGGGTACAATCAGAGTGGTGTGTGAGTTTGTGTGTGCGTGTGTGTGTGCGTGTGTATCTGTGCGTGTGTGTGTGCTTGTGTGTGTGCGTGTGTGCATGTGTGTGCGTGTGTGCGTGTGTTTGTGCGTGTGCGTGTGTGTGTGTTTGTGCGTGTTTGTGTGTGTCTGTGTGTCTGTGCGTGTTTGTGTGTGTCTCTGTGTGTGTGAGCGCTTCTGCGTGTGCGTGTGTGTGTGTGTGTGTGTATGCGTGTGTGTATGTTTGTGTGTGTGTAGGTGAGGGTACATAATGGAGAGGACGGTATGAGTGTGGTTATCAAAGTTTTGTCCTTCTAAAAAAAAATTAAAGTGAATTAAAAGGAACACTTGGATGTCAATGAATTAAAATTAACACCTAGATTTTAATATTTTTAATTTAAAAATCAAGGAACTTTGGAATTTTCTCGTGGGCTTTTTATCATATCGTACATGTTAAAGTTTATTGACAGTCGCAGAGGCGTAGTTAGGAATTTTTAAGGGTTTGGGGACCGGGGGGAGCTTAACCTTTTTAGGGGCCCAATATCCATGGCGGTAGCGTAAAATTTAATGTAAAAAACAAAACAATTTCAGACATTAATTAATGAGCCCGCCTTAAGTGAGGACCCGGAGGGACTTTCCAATGTCGTCCTCCTCACAATTCCATAACTACGCCATGAAAGAATGTCGTCATATTTAGCTCAACGTTGAATGATGTTAGTTTTCAGGTTGACAAAATCAGACAGTCGTACCACTTGATGACGTTAGCTTAGGTCGCAGAAGATTTTTTTAAAGTTTGGGTCATTTTTAATGGCGTAACTAATGTTTATTCTCAACGTCAAATGATTTTGGACTAATTAGGGAAATAAGTTGTGTATTTACAAAATATTAGTTGGACATTATCATATTAATTAAACATAATTGAAATATTAATTGAAAATTATCAAAAATGTATTGAAATATTTTCGAAATAGTACTTAAATATTATCTCAATATTACATGGCATTATCACAAACACCAGAGTTTAGTGACTCACAAACACCAGAGTTTAGTGACTCACAAACACCAGAGTTTAGTGACTCACAAACACCAGAGTTTAGTGACTCACAAATACCAGAGTTTAGTGACTCACAAACACCAGAGTTTAGTGACTCACAAACACCAGAGTTTAGTGACTCACAAACACCATAGTTTAGTAACTCACAAACACTATAGTTTAGTGACTCACAAACACCAGAGTTTAGTAACTCACAAACACCAGAGTTTAGTGACTCACAAACACCATAGTTTAGTGACTCACAAACACCAGAGTTTAGTGACTCACAAACACCAGAGTTTAGTGACTCACAAACACCAGAGTTTAGTGACTCACAAACACCATAGTTTAGTGACTCACAAACACCATAGTTTAGTGACTCACAAACACCAGAGTTTAGTGACTCATATGGTAACTGAGTATTGGCCAACAAACACATTCTTCGATAGGCTAGACTTCAACAAGGACTCAAACTGTCGGCATTGTGTCCTAGCCTCTGACACAATGATGAAAGTGTTGACTTTATGCCTCGCGCTATATATGGCCTGATAGATTAGTGGGGGGTGGCAAGTGAGCCACACGTTAAGACATAGTTTAAGGCACTGTGCAGCGAATGGAGCAGGTTGGCCATGTAATAGCCAAAGCTTTAAGAATGTTATCTCAAACATCAAGCATATATGTGTTTAGTTTGGTTGAGTGAGAATAAAATAAAGTCATGCAACTAGGACAAGAGAAATATGAATCGATATCTACACAACAGCCGTGGCCTATAGAGGAGACTTTCTGAACATGAGCCAATTGATCACAGAATCCGCTTTGTCACAGGTGCTCTGTGAGTCCAATAAGTCAAGCTTTAACATCTAAACTCAGACATGTATCACATATGAACATCATCTAAACATGAATATCTCCCCCCAAAAAAACAACAACCTTATAAGCTTCAAATAATACAATTGTAACATCTAAACTAATTCATATCACAAATCGATTGTTGAGCCCCTGATTTTGTAGCTTATGAGAACATAAAAATGCACTATTAATTTTATGATATAAAACCGTAAATATAATTTATAATTATCCAAAGTTAAGTAAATAAGAAAATAAATAATAAAATAAATATATAACTAAATAAACACCATTAAAATGTACATGCCCTAATTGTGAATACACATACAGAAGTCTAATTAATGCGCATGCATATTGCTATGAATGACATCATAATTTAAAAAATAGGAAATGTGATTGGGTTACAACGAGACTTGTCTCACAAACAGCGAAGTTGGCCTTGAAACATTCTACAAATAGCCCAGGTATTTGTAAAACGAAAACTAATGAGTGTCCCATTTTATTTTACTATCTTTTTTCTTCCCCCCAAAAAATGAAAATAAATTAGGATTTTCTTTCTTTTTGAGGTCACATTCTGGCCCGGCGCTAGGGCGTAATATCTTTGTATCGTGTCGGGTTTCTGGTTCGCGTCTTGTATGACTTGCGTGTCCGAGAGATTACTTCTAGGAGCAGGCCAACAAGCTACACATTTTCCTATTGGTTTTACTTAATGTGTTAAAAAATGCGTGTTGCTTCTTGATATTAGGGGAACAAACACTTTTATTTCTCTGGCTGCTTTCCTTCCCCTTCCCCCTAGTTTCTGTGTGCTGTCGACTACAGCTGGCATCACTAGAGTTGGATGTGTTCTTACTTTGGTCTAAGATTGCCGCTCAACGTGCCTTTCACCAAGATCAGATATAAGTCTTAATGAGCCATTTATTTCTCACTTCTGTCGCCTTCATGTCAGGTTCCGATTCTTATGTTTAGAAAGTCTTAATAATATGCTGGTGGATTCATTTAACAACTCTTTGACCCTCCTGATTGAGAATAGCCCCACCTCTGACCCCATTATCTTTGACCCTCCCGATTGAGACTAGCCCCACCTCTGACCCCATCATCTTTGACCCTCCAGATTGAGAATAGCCCCACCTCTGACCCCATCATCTTTGACCCTCCCGATTGAGACTAGCCCCACCTCTGACCCCATCATCTTTGACCCTCCCGCTTGAGACTAGCCCCAACTCTGACCCCATCACCTTTGACCCTCCCGATTGAGACTAGCCCCACCTCTGACCCCATCATCTTTGACCCTCCCGATTGTGACTAGCCCCACCTCTGACCCTATCACCTTTAACCCTCTCCGATTGAGACTAGCCCCACCTATGACCCATCATCTTTGACCCTCCCGATTGAGACCAGGCCATCATCATTTACCAAACAAAAACACCGAACCACGTGACCCCCTATGTCTAACGTTTACCTCATCTCCTCCCCTCCCCAACACAACCTGGACCAAAACTCATTATCACCTGCATGAGTCACACCGTCCTCTGTCAGACTTTTAAAGAGTCGAATTCCTTTGAATATTCATGTATTCATCACTCAGGCCACTAACGGATGGTTGCGATGATATGCATTCTTTGATACTCAGTTCTAATTTCTAGCAGGATAATGAAGCCCGTAGGATATGGTAATGACCCGGTGGTTTAGATTAGATTATCTCTGGTCTAGATTAGATTATCTGTAATATAGATTAGATTATCTCTGGTCTAGATTAGATTATCTGTAATGTAGATTAGATTACCTGTGGTTTAGATTAGATTATGTGTCGTTAGGATTAGATTATCTCTGGTTTAGATTAGATTATCTGTAATGTAGATTAGATTATCTGTGGTTTAGATTAGATTATCTGTAATGTAGATTAGATTATCTGTGGTTTAGATTATATTATCTGTAATTTAGATTAGATTATCTGTGGTTTAGATTAGATTATCTGTTTTTAGGATTAGATTATCTCTTGTTGAGATTAGATTATCTGTGGTTTAGATTAGATTATCTGTGGTTTAGATTAGATTATCTGTGGTTTTGATTAGATTATCGGTGGTTTAGATTAGATTAACGGTGGTTTTGATTAGATTAACGGTGGTTTAGATTAGATTATCTGTGGTTTAGATTAGATTATCTGTGGTTTAGATTAGATTATCGGTGGTAAAGATTAGATTATCGGTGGTTTAGATTAGATTATCGGTGGTATAGATTAGATTATCTGTGGTTTAGATTAGATTATCGGTGGTTTAGATTAGATTAACGGTGGTTTAGATTAGATTATCGGTGGTTTATATTAGATTATCAAAGCTTCTTACAAATAACGACGATTTCACGAATACTATTGAACTGCTATAAGCAGTGCCTCGTAAATCTACATATTTTGGCAGTGTTTGATCCTTAAAGAAGTATTTACACAACGTGGCCCATTTCAAAATATAACATTGAAAATTCTCCACATTCATTAATGTGCGAGTTTCATTGAATGGCATTTAGTGGACCCCAATAGTAAGTCATTCTTACAGCATATTTTAAGAACCCCAAGTCAATTAGACACATTACAATCTCTTCCATTAAATCTTGGTGTACACATGTACATCGGTGCTGTACACATGTACATCGGTGTTGCATTATTGTGGGACGGTCATAAACTTAAACGTCACCATCTGCTCACAGACTAACATTAGGACGTTTGTCGAAAGGGCTCTAAGTTCTATGCGTCTATACGCTGAGCCCATGTGTGCAACATGTGCACACATTAATTAGTTTTACTGCTAAGAACATTTTTTACATAGATTGCGTATGTGTTTGTGTATGTTTAAAGGCGTTTGGTTGCAAGACAAAATTCTGTGACTCGAGACTTCAACACTAAACATTGCACTTTCGTGTTGTGATTATTGCAAAGATTGTCAAATAGAATGGGACTGCTATAGAGCTTGTAAATAAAATACAAAATACACAAATTGTGTAATGAAAACTATAATATAAATTTGAGCTTTATTTTTAAACAAACATGACGGTAAACGTTTATTCTAAAGCGTTTATCAGTAAAAAAAAATAAAAGTAAAAATATGAACCTACGTAAGTAATTAAAATCATATTTAAATACTTAACATGCCACATCATAAAATATTTATGTAAAATAACAAGAAAGGAGAAAACAATTACACAGGACACAGAGAATAGAGGATGTATCAAAAGTTTTAGTGAAAACCACAAAGGGAAAAAGATTCAACAGTTAGGTAAAATTATGAATTAGGATAATTCCTTATAGAGCCAACGTACCTAATTGTTTCATAAGACTAATTTCAATGTAGGTCATATCATGGGTGTTGCTCGGTTTTGAGAATTACCTGCCGAGCTTTAAAATTATGGGGCTGAAAAGTTAAAATAAAATTTGGATTGATCGCGGTGACCAGAAACAGATGACGTAAACGTGACTTGTCTGGTCATGCATTTAATTCGGTTGACAGTGGATGTTAAAACTGGTTCTGGGCATGACATCCATCGAAGAAAATCGAATTTCATTCGTCTTCTCAAAACAATCTGCATCATCACTACATAGTCTTTTAAATTTCAATAGTTGCGAAAATGGGATATATTTCCTACAATATTGGGGATAGAGTTCCCACACTATTGGGGATAGAGTTCCTACATATTGGGGATAGAGTTCCTACAATAATGGGGATAGAGTTCCTACAATATTGGGGATAGGTCGATGTAAAATGGGATAGAGTTCCTACAATATTGGGGATAGAGTTCCTACAAAATTGGGGATAGGTCGATGTGAAATGGGATAGAGTTCCTACAATATTGGGGATAGAGTTCCTACAATATTTGGGATAGAGTTCCTACAATATTTGGGATAGAGTTCCTACAATATTGGGGATAGAGTTCCTACAATATTTGGGATAGAGTTCCTACAATATTGGGGATAGGTCGATGTGAAATGGGATAGAGTTTCTTCAATATTGGGGATATAGTTCCTACAATATTGGGGATAGGTCGATGTAAAATGGGATAGAGCTCCTAAAATATTGGGGATAGGTCGACGTATACATAAGGATATTATGGCTGTCTGTACACTTGTAGAAATTCGAAGTGGATATTTTTTTTTAAATTAAATTTTTACTTCCTCCCTTTCTTTCATTTGCATTATATCTCGACCCCAAACTACCTCCCATCTTACCCACTGTTAAAACAGAAACGGCAGAAACACAACCTGCAAATGACGCCACTACAAACACCCGCTTCTCTACTACGTTCTTACAGAAATAAAGTTTCGAACCACTTTGTCGTTATTTTAAAAAAATTGTATACCTCTTTGAGCTCGACGCAACGAATAAAACAGTAGTCAATCTAACAGCTGGACAGCATCAATGGTCAGCCAGTTTTTTTTAAAATTCTTTCATGTAACATCTTGACTGTCTCACATTTATTCAGTAGTTACAACTAAAGTAAACACCTTGACTCTCTGACTGGCCATTGAGTAAAAGAACCGACAGAATGAAAGAAGAGAGGACGGTAGGTAAACCTGGTGGGTGTCTCGAAAGAGCGACAATGTGGTGTTTGATGGGGGTGGGGAGGTAAGGGTTGCACTGAGTTGACGTCAAGAGACATGCATGTCCAGGTCTCGATAGGACACTCCAGCCTACTCAAGTGGTGTGGAGAGCAAAGATCATTAGCATTCCTGGGACTTGAGGGTTTTCTCTGGTATTTTATGTTTCTTGAAACATTTTCCCCCTTTCTACTTTTCCTTTCATTACAAGGCAAGATGAGATAATCCTTTGCTCAAACTCTTGAAACGTGCTTAAAATAATCTTTATGCAGGGGTTATCTTATCTTATCTGTTACGAGACGCTCCTCCTATACATAATAATATTGTGCTTATTTTCTCTCGAAATACATAAAATATTGACAGTTCTTTCACACTCAATTTCATTCGTTTTATAATCACTACTTGCATATTTCTTATTTCTTTGATCTTAGTGAAGAATTTTTCTGAGGTTTGAATCATCATTATCTCTTCACAATTTAAAACACTACAACAAATTAAAATGTGAGAACGTTATTGCAAGAAATGAAATGAAACGGTTTATTTTCCCCACAAAAAACGGTAGCGTTATTATTAATGTCTAATTACTGTTTGTCCTGCAGGGTGTTATCATACAATGTGTGAGTTGTTTGAAGAAAGACGTGATGTTGTTTTCTCATGGGATACAACAACAGACGACATTGTTTTAGTGGTTCTATCGTATGACATTCACGGGGCACGAGTTCACGACATTTAGCGCATGGTGACCCCTTTTTAATAACAGCAAAGTGACCCGTGACCCCCGTTAAACATTTGACATTTTAATTGGGGTAATTTAAAAATCACGAAAAGATATATTTTTTAATATAATGTTTACTTTGAAATTGTTGTCCAGTTAATTTAATGTGATGATTGAAATTGTTGACTAGTTAACTTAACGTGATGATTGAAATTGTTGACTAGTTAACTTAATGTGATGATTGAAATTGTTGACTAGTTAACTTAATGTGATGATTGAAATTGTTGACCAGTTAACTTACTTTGATGATTGAAATTGTTGACTAGTTAACTTAATGTGATGATTGAAATTGTTGACCAGTTAACTTACTTTGATGATTGAAGTATCGTGTTGTAAACAATCAGCCTATTAATTCACGGGTGAGTTTCTGCTAGCCCCATACTCACATGAACGAC
Organism: Radix auricularia; assembly: GCA_002072015.1. Taxonomy (NCBI): domain Eukaryota; kingdom Metazoa; phylum Mollusca; class Gastropoda; family Lymnaeidae; genus Radix; species Radix auricularia. Next base: position 296,583 of record MUZC01004711.1, on the reverse strand, counting down.
AACATTTATATAATTCATTTATTTTTCTTTTAAACGAAGAAGAGTTGAAAATCTACTCTCGCACAGATTCGTATTTTATACACAAATAAAAATAAAATTTGAAAGGTTAGCATCGTTTATTTGGTACGAACAACAGAGGCCATCCAAGGACGTTTCGCCATCGTTTCGGTGGCATGTTGTAACTCACCCTCCAACAGCCGTCTCGACCGGCCATACATATGTTTCACGTCAAAAATACTATTCATTATAATTATTATTGTCCTATATAAAAGGAAATTTTCTGCCGATCATAGATGGCGATTGGTCCCTCAAACTCCTACAGACTCCCACAGTCAATCAGAAAAATTAAATCTCATTAACATATTGAACTGGTTAACGCGGACGTTCAGTGCAAGTTATTTTTGTTCAGTGTTTTTTTCCAAGACTTTATTTTCAGCGCTACGCTGGATTTATAGTCAAAAACTTTTTATGGGGTTATTTCTTATAATAACTATAATGGCTATAATAGCTATAATGTATTTTTGACGTTATGCACTTTTATGGCCTTTCCAGACGGCTGTTGGAGGGGATGTACATCATGCCAACGAAACAACGGCGGAACGTCCTTGGACGTGCTTTGTCTCTCGTAATAAACAACCTCCCCCTACCCTCCATTGTTTCCTTTATAAAATCGAAGCTTTATTTTTTGTCCTTGTGTTCTTCAATATCATTATAATCGCTCCATCAACCACAGGATCTGTTATATAACATTTATTATTATTATGATATGTTAACTTTTCTTTTAGACGATGTCTTAACTGTTGGTGGCAGGAGGTCTCGGATGGGGATAGAGCGGTGGGTAGTGGCGTTGTGAAAGTGGCAGTGGAGTCGTGAAAGTCGCAGTGGCGTCATGAAAGTAGCAGTGGCGTCATGAAAGTAGCAGTGGCGTCATGAAAGTAGCAGTGGCGTGCTGAAAGTGACAGTGGCGTTGTGAAAGTAGCAGTGGCGTCGTGAAAGTGGCAGTGGTGTCGTGAAAGTGGCAGTGGCAAAGGATCCTATAGTGCCAAGAACTAAATCTCTTGAAGGACAACGGAGATTATAAAACCATCTGCCATCTTTGAGGATGTGGTAATATTACAAATGACAGTTGTTCCTTTTAACGCCATCCCCCATTCCCTACACACCCACCCCTAAAACAACCCACTGAAATTGAAGCTATTATCTGATTTACACGTGTAAATCAGAGGATAGGTCCGATTTACGTCCGTCTTCACCGCAAGGCTTCCACTTCACACAAATAGAAAGTAAAACAGCATCTCATGACTTTGACTGCTATGGCATGTGATGCTGAGGCGTAACTCAGAAACAGCTCCCTACACGTCATCCGCCCTTCACATTGTACCACCCTCTTGTTATTCACACTTTGTTCAACCCTCGTAGGTCACACCCTCATTCCTTACTCACTCTGCTGCATTTCACGAGCACCCTCCCAGGTAACGTTAACCGTCTATTACTTGTAACATCCAACACCCAACAAACCCCGCCCAGCCCCACTCGGTCGTATCTTAATTCTTGAAAGTGGTTAAGAGTTTCGCACTAGTCCTTGCAACTTAAAATATTTCTTCTTAAGTCTCTATTCTCTCTCACACACACTCATACACTTACACTCTCACAAACCCACACGCCAACGCCTCTCCCCCTCCCTTTAGAATCGCCTACACTAAAAAAAAAAAACCTCAAAGTTTCCACCCAGCGTTATCTTTGCCTGAATATCCTATTTTATCTCAGAGAACGTGAGAAAATGTGGTATTGAAGATTTCACCAGCCCAGTTATGACGGCTGTACCACGAAAAGAGACTTGCTTTCAGCTCTAGCAGCACATCCCGTCATATTCCCGTCTCTATTTACTCTTCGGAAATCTGAAGTGAGACAGACATAGGGATGGAAAAAAACAACTTTCTTATTCCTTACAATTGAGATAGAGATTCTCACTCGTCTGGGATTCGGACGTGCATTGGGTTGCCTGATTAAGCCAGAAAAAAACAACAACTCATTTAAAGCTAATGAAGATGGAAAACTTGACATAAACCATGGATAAGCGTAGGATGCGATCATCTTGTTATTTAGAAGGGTTGTCTCTGACAGATAAGACAAAGAAATAGTCAATTTATTTATATAAAAGTGTCGTGAATGTCAATTTATTTATATAAAAGTGTTGTGAATGTAAACTTATTTATATAAAAGTGTCGTGAATGTCAACTTATTTATATAAAAGTATCGTGAATGTCAACTTATTTATATAAAAGTATCGTGAATGCAACTTATTTATATAAAAGTATCGTGAATGTCAACTTATTTATATAAAAGTATCGTGAATGTCAACTTATTTATATAAAAGTATCGTTAATGTCAACTTATTTATATAAAAGTATCATGAATGTCAACTTATTTATATAAAAGTATCGTGAATGTCAACTTATTTATATAAAAGTATCGTGAATGTCAACTTATTTATATAAAAGTATCGTGAATGTCAACTTATTTATATAAAAGTGTCATGAATGACCCCGGGGTGTTGTCGTAACTAAGGGTCATGAAAATGTATGGGAATAGTTGTTAAATATCGTCTTTTAATATCTTTCAGTCTTCTCTATCACAACCCAAACAACATGTGTGAATTCTTTCAAGAAACAGTCTAGGCTACTTGCTAACTTCTAAATTTATTTTTAATATATTTTTTTTTCTCTTCCAGCACGCAGTTGTCGCTAGAGTGCCACTAGAAAACAAGCAGTGAAACGTAAGTAGAAATGTTGTTGTATATTGATGTAATGTTAGACAAAATAACACGATTTGGGCGCCTGTGTTAACAAAATAACACGATTTGGGCGCCTGTGTTAACAAAATAACACGATTTGGGCGCCTGTGTTAACAAAATAACACGATTTGGGCTCCTGTGTTAACAAAATAACACGATTTGGGCTCCTGTGTTAACAAAATAACACGATTTGGGCTCCTGTGTTAACATGTCTTTCTCAAATCGCTCGTAGCTTCCCAGTTAGCAAGAACACAAAAAGGTTAAGGGGGCAATTTGTTTAATGTTTAATCTATAAATTTTTATAGCGTTGTTGGGGGAGATGGTTAAAACAGGGTAGCTCGCCAGTTTTGTCACCTGTTTTTAATCAGTGTCTAACGTTTACCCTTGAGTGTTGTATACCGAGAATAGATCTTGGCAAGCAACTCAAAAAGTTTTTCACTATAACGTACAGTGAATCTCTTTATTAGCTTTGTCCCCTGTATTCTTTTCATTGTCAAACAGTTTAATTCTACTCAGCCAAAACTTGACTGTCGAACAGTTTAATTCTACTCAGCCAAAACTTGACTGTCAAAAAATTTAATTCTACTTAGCCCAAAACTTGACTGTCAAACAGTTTAATTCTACTCAGCCAAAACTTGACTGTCGAACAGTTTAATTCTACTCAGCCAAAACTTGATTGTCAAAAGATTTAATTCTACTTAGCCCAAAACTTGACTGTCAAACAGTTTAATTCTACTCAGCCAAAACTTGACTGTCAAACAGTTTAATTCTACTCAGCCAAAACTTGACTGTCAAATAGTCTGTCAGGCACTGTAGAAGGGGGCTGGCGAAGAGGTCGACAGCGGAAAAGTTGGCTGGACAGCATAAAGGAATGGGCAGTGATGAAATGGCATGACTTATTGGTCTCCGCTCAAAATATGCAAATTTTGAGATCGATATCTGTTGATGTGTCCATCCGCCCCCCCCCCCCCAACGACCGCAACGGTCACGGGACTGATGACGTTGATGCTGATGATCGGATTTGATCTCCTGACCAAACGGATGATGTACAACGACGAAGAGCTAGGGCTAGTATAATGATCTTTAACTATTGTGGATCCTTGGAGTCTTTAATCCGTTCCAGAGCCATGGACGTATACCAAACGCATTTTTGCTATAAGAAATTATAAATCCGTTCCCATGGAAAAAAAAAATCATATTATTATTTAAATATTTAAACAAGTATTGACTAAATTGTATACAACAATTTAAACACTGCTTAATACTAAAATAAATAAAAATACTTTAAACATTTTTCCTCTGTTTTCCCGTATCCAGATCAAAATCCCTTTTTTAAAAAAAAAAACAAGCTCTAATGTCCCTGATCTTTGTTTTGTCAAAGATTTCTCCAGATTTAATAAAGTATTTGTGTTTTCATAATCATAGAAATCGTAATTCCTGACATGCTTCATTCTGTCCCGGTACGCACTCCGATTTATTTCTATAACACTCTCTTTTTTCCCCTCCTTATTGATCCTAATCATTTTTTTTCTGTTGCATGGCTACTCTCATAAGCTCCCTTAGAACTCATTGAAAGTGAATTTACTATTAAAAATTACAAGAAACATAAAATCGCGTGACATTTTAGAGTTATTGTGCGAATCGTTCACTGTATTGTACCAACTGTTGTACTCACACACTAAAGTATCGCGTGCTGTGCAGTTATTACTATCTGTTCCGTATGCATGATGTGTCACTTTAACTCATATGAGCTGTTCATAAGTTACGTCACGCCAGGAGGCGGTGTCACATTAATGATGATGTGTGACAAAGTTCTGCTTTAATATTTGATTGCTTACAATTTATTGAATGGCGTTTCAAATGGCTTCACACCTTTTACGATATTAGAGTGCAGCCTTATAGTTAACTAAATAAATTCTAAAAAGACACTTAAGTGATTTGAAGCATTCTCATTTCAAGATAAGAAATAGGGCTTTTAATGTATGGGGGATGTGAAACTTTGTGAAGTCATATTTAAGGGGGACGGGGCTAACTTTTTTTTGACGATGTGTAAAGAGAGGGGGTTGGGGTGAATCGGCCAATATCTCAAGACGTCAATTAAGGACGACCGCATAAAAGCTGATGCACGCGTATCGTATCCCAAACAAAAGTCGTATACCAAGCAAAATTTTTCTCATTTAAACAGGGCGTATACCAAGTTAGATTTATACCCAAGCCAAAGTATAACAGCGCCTTTTTTAGGACTATTTTTTTCTTTTAAACTTTTCCACCTCAAAGTTAACTTGACAAATACAGAAAACTTGACTGTTACAGAAAACTTGACTGTTACAGAAATCTTGACTGTTAAAGAATCCCCGACTGTTACAGAAAACTTGACTGTTACAGAAATCTTGACTGTTACAGAAAACTGGACTGTTAAAGAAGCGTCGACTGTTACAGAAAACTTTACTGTTACAGAAAACTTGACTTTTACAGAAAACTTTACTGTTACAGAAAACTTGACTTTTACAGAAAACTTGACTGTTACAGAAAACTTGACGTTTACAGAAAACTTGACTGTTACAGAAAACTTGACTTTTACAGAAAACTGACTGTTAAAGAAAACTTGACTTTTACAGAAAACTTGACTGTTACAGACAACTTGATTGTTACAGAAAACTTGAGTGTTATATAAAATTAGACTTTTACAGAAAACTAGATTTTTACAAAACTACTTGTCTGTTACAGAAAATTTGATTGATACAGACAACTTGACTTTTACAAGGTAACTTGACTGTTACAGTAAACTCGACCTTTACAGAAAACTCAACTTTTACAGAAAACTTGAGTATTACAGAAAACTTGACTATTACAGAAAACTTGACTGTAGCATGACAATTACGACTGTTACATAAAATGTGGCCTTTTTAAAGTGTGTAGTTGTGTTCGAATTTTCCCATTACTTCGTCTAAGAGCTAAGACATGCAGGCATTTCAAAGTTAATCATGACCCAAATAACCAACGTCTTGATGGCGTTGAATCACACCGTTGTATCTGCTTATCAAACACTGGCCCTCATACATTCCAGGCTCACACATCCCCCTCCCCATCACCATCCCATTCCTTCCACTGCGACGTCATTGGGTTAGAGAAGTACGCGATTATAATATTAGCTCAAAAATATGGGATGGGAGAGCTTGATACATTTTCGTCGCTACTACACCCCCCTACTCCCCCACCAGGCTATAAATGTCAAGCTTATGGTTAGTGGGACAGATACGTCTTTCAATATCTGTAGGCAGAATTTGACATGGCGGCAATAGACTAGGGCTGGGCCATGAAGTGAGCGTGTGGGGCCATGGAGTGAGTGTGTGGGGCCATGGAGTGAGTGTGTGGGGCCATTGAGTGAGTTTTGGGGCCATGGAGTGAGTGTGTGGGGCCATGGAGTGAGTGTGTGGGGCCATGAATTCATTGCATGGGGCTATGGAGTGATTGTGTGGGGCCATGGAGTGAGTGAGTGGGGCCATGAATTCATTGCATGGGGCTATGGAGTGATTGTATTGGGCCATGAAGCGAGTGTGTGTGGGGCCATGGAGTGAGTGTGTGGGTGGGGAGATGTAGAGAAGATCAACCACGTATAACAAACCAACTCTTTCCCCTCTTACATTGCAAGAAAAACTCCCTTCTTGATTCCTAAACCCTTAAATAGCCATGCTTTTCCCACTTAATGGCAAAATGAGCTCTCATCTCTATACCACAACACTTAGGTAAACACGCTTTGCCCCATTCATCTTGTCATTGTATTCCAAGAGCAGTTTCAAAGTTAACTAATGGGTTTCATTGTTCAATGTTAGAACAATTCAATCCAATACACAAGAATAAAAGGGCATGTTGATCAGCGGTCCTCAAATGATGATCGATGATCCATAACTTTGTTGGTCCACACAACAAGAATTAGTATGGTGACAATAATAAATGGTAGAGACACTGGTCTGCCGGACTTTAGAGTTTGGGAACCGCTGGCGTGGCGTGCACTCACTATTTCCTTTAACAGAATGTAAAGGAATCCCTGGACTATTACTGATGAGAACGTTAAGTGTAAAGGAATGCATGGACAATAACTAATGAAAAAATGGAGTGTAGAAGGATCCATGAAGTATTACTGATATAAACTTAGTTCTTAAACGTTTTGTGGTTCATGTTATATAATAAAAATATATCTTGTAAAAATTTCTACATCCCCTTTTTAATAACGTCGTAGTTGAGAACCACTGAACTAATCCTGCCCTTATTTTCTGATGATGAGAACCACTGAACTAATCCTGCCCTTATTTTCTGATGATGAGAACCACTGAACTAATCCTGCCCTTAATTTCTGATGATGAGAACCACTGAACTAATCCTGCCCTTATTTTCTGATGATGAGAACCACTGAACTAATCCTGCCCTTATTTTCTGATGATGAGAACCACTGAACTAATCCCTCACTTATTTTCTGATGATGAGAACCACTGAACTAATCCCTCACTTATTTTCTAATGTTGAGAACCACTGAACTAATCCCTCACTTATTTTCTAATGTTGAGAACCACTGAACTGATCCCTCCCTTATTTTCTGATGATCAGATGTAAAGGATGGGATGGTCTCCAGTTGTTTACCAGCTTGTAACAGAACGTGTACCTGAGAGTCTCCCATTCAAAGGCTTGTTATTTGTTGACGGTGTCCAGTGCTGTGTCCAGCTATCGGTACTGTTAGGCCGGACGTGCCTCGGCAAGTGGTTCGACCATTCGTCAGGTCACCATCGCGTCGACACCTGACCGGTTATGTAAATATGACCTGCCAATGTGACCTTGGCCTGTTTTCCCTTCCTCTTATGATTTCAGGGATTCTCAAGCATTAGAGCGTTTCATTTCAATATCAAGTCGATCGCTCACTTTAGAAAGATCCGATAGACCAATTCTTCTCTTTATTACCCCCATCTTTTCACCGCACACAGAAATAGCAGGCATTGTGTCAAGATATTGACATGTGCCACATGTTTCCTATTTTCAAATTGTTTCTTATTTCTCTATAATCCATATCAAAAATGTTAAGGCCCTTTGCTACGTGATGTTTGGGATCCATCATTCGAGTTTTCTTTAGAATTTGAAGAGATGCAAATGGCTTTTGGATACTTTATTCATCCACTTCCAAAAAAACAGTTTTGTTATGGTCATTGAAAATGGTAGTGCTTAATTACGAACCATTATTTAGGATCGTGGTGTAGTTTTTGGAAAAAGAATTGAAAATTTGTTTCAGTAAATTTTAAAAATGAATAAGAACATTGTTTAAATATAAAAAAAATTGGAGGCATGATACGATCTTGTTAACATAAATACCTATCTAAGACGTCACGTGTCCAGCCTTAAAATTATGTTTATCTGACACTGGGCTATCGCCAGGTTAATGAAAGTGCGCGTGTGTGTTTAAAGTCTACTGTCTGTCCTCATTACCCTTTGACCTGCACACAACATGGTAACTTTCTCTACTCCCTAAAGATTATTTCCCTGCCTGGAAATATTACGTCATCAACAAAACATTGTTTTTATCGTTCGTTGTTTTAGACGATTTTTGTGAAATCTCGTATTATCTCAACTATTGCTAAATGTGACTTCAAGCATTGTTACTTGTTTTATCATCTGAAATTATTCATACATTTATCTCCTTATCCAGAAACGTGAGTCCCTTGTAGATAGGTCTACACTGTATAGGAACATAAGAATAACGTGACGTATTTTTCTCATGCATCTATCTCTCCACGACAGCGAGAAACAACGAGAAGCACATGTCGACCACAGGAAGTTCACCACTGACTGACCTTTCACTTGTTGATATTTCATGGTCGCTTCTCAGATGATGTCATTTCAAATTTATGTAGAAATTTATAGTTTGAAAACAGTCTAAAAATTGTATTTAAATTATTAAGTAAACAAACAAATAATGTAATGAGAGCAATAAATGTAACCTCTGTCATTTATTTTTAAACACCAGTAAAAGTTTCTATTAAAGCCCTCAACGGTAAAACTAAGATACAGTTTTTACATAAGTATTAAAACTATGTTTACGTTATTAAGACACACTATATCAAGCTACCAAAGATACAAAGAGAAAAATGTAATTGTTTTCCTCTCGTCACATTTCATTTTTCTTCTCTAAGTTCTTTCTTTGTTTAGGTGTTTTGTTAGTTTCTTGTTTCTACACATCTCTGATGAGCTAATGGTACAACTGACACAAGTTTTTTTCTAAAAAAAAAAAACAACACATCTTTTTTTTTTTTAAAGCATATTTGTCATATTTTTCATATCACTGAAATAACTCTATCAAATCTCTGAAGTTTGGTTGGTTTTTGTGGGGGGGGGGGGGATCTCAATTTTAAAATTTTAATAAAAATCACTGTCACGTCATTTCATTACCAAAACAATTGCCTACCCCATTATTTCCTTACCATGTCAGTCCCTTACCACAATAGTTCCCTGCCACATCAGTGCCTTACCACATCTATTTCATATCACACCAGTTACCTATCATAAAAGTTCCCTAACACATTAGTTCCCTATCTTAACAGTTCTCTATCACATTAGTTCCCTATCATAACAGTTCCCTACCAAATTAGTTCCTTACCATATCAGTTCCCTAAGAAATTAGTTCCCTATCATAACAGTTCCCTACCACATTATTTCCCTATCATAACAGTTCCCTACCAAATTAGTTCCCTATCATAACAGTTCCATACCACATTAGTTCACTATCATAACAGTTCCCTACCAAATTAGTTCCCTATTATAACAGTTCCCTACCACATTAGTTCACTATCATAAAAGTTCCCTACCAAATTAGTTCCCTATTATAACAGTTCCCTGCCAAATTAGTTCCCTATTATAACAGTCCCCTACCAAATTAGTTCCCTATCTTAACAGTCCCCTACCAAATTAGTTCCCTATCATAACAGTTCCCTACCACATTAATTCACTATCATGTTATTTTCCCTCCTTAACTGTACCCCACCCTAAAACTCAGCTGTCATGACAGTTATAGACCATAAATGTTCCCTGATATAACAGTTCCCTACCATCACAGTTCCCTACCATCACAGTTCCCTAAAACAATAATTCTCCATCATAACTGTTCCCTAATAGTTCACTACCATAAACGTCCCCTCACATTGAAGTTCCCTAACTTAACTATTCCAACCATTACATAACCATAGAAGTTGTATATAATATAAATATCCTACCATGAACTAACTGTAACCTCTCACCTTTAGGCTTCCAAGCATAACTCGAGCATTTCACTAGCACATCGCCTGAAGGTTTGAATTTGTGCGTAACAAAATACTAAATCTTGTAAGGACACAAAAGATGTCGATCTATACATTGTCCTATACTAGAGCTGTTATTGATTAATTTAAAATTGATCGTTAACTTTTGAAAAATTACCGAATACTTAATCGATAATTTTGATTAAAGCTGAAAACAAGATGAGATTTATGACGTCATTAAAATTAACATTTCATAAAATACCCATAACTTTAGTATTGATAAATAAAATACATAATATTTTTAGAAGATATATTTAAATATAAGTAGTTCAATTAAATGTCAATGAGTTTTTACTTTTTTTATTGTTAGTTAATTAAAAACAATTATTATTTTTTAATATCATTTTCCTCATAAAAACGGCTCTAAAGCTTACTCTTTAAAGATCTTTTCTTTTTTTTTTTAAAGGAGATTTTTTTACGTAAAAAAACTATTATTAATTATTAATAACTAATCATTTATTAATAAATCAAAAACAAAATTTAAATATTTTCTTTAATTTTAAATCGCTTTTTTATCAATTAAAATAGTTTTAATCGATAAAATTTTTTACCGATTAATCGAGAAATTAATCGTTAATTTACATGTATATATATGTCTACAAGGATACATGTTCCAAGAAATTGATTTAAGAAATCGTACACTGTTGTGAAAAAAAAATATGTACTCTTCATTTGTTCTGTGCTATTTCGAGAAATATATATATACTAGCAATTTACCCGCGCTTTGCTGCGGAAATTAGGATTTCAGTGAGCGTTGAGAACCCGCGTAACAGCAATTCAAAACACCTATTTATTTTAATCTGAATCAAGATGGGTATACTAAATATATTAACTTCAACCGTTCAGAGAATTTGTGATGAGTCGGTTTATAATATAAGAAAAATTATATTTGGGCCCCCGGTCCCTCATTAGTAGGAATTCTAACATTCTTTTTTGCCAATTTTTGTCGGGAGATTACACTCAACAATTTCCCAAAGTTTCATGCTTCTACCTACACGGGAAATTGACAAATTAGTGATTTTCAGTTTTTATATAGTATATATTTGGAAAAAACAAAATTTGGGCCCCCGGTCCCAAGTAAAGGATATTTGAAATATTTTCAACCAGCTACCATCGCCAATGTGAATTTAGCAACTCCCCAACGTTTTATATGTCTACCTACACGGGCAATAAGTGAATTATAGATTTTGAATTTTTATCAATCTCATATAAAGATATGTTTTTTGGGCCCCGACCCTCATGAGTGTGTATTTAAAAATTCTTTTATATCGACTTTCGTCGTGAGAGGGTACTTAACAATTTCGCAAAGTTTCATGCTCCTGCCTAGACGAAAAATTGGAGAATTAGTGATTAGTCGGTTTTTAATATAAGAAAAACTATATTTTGGTCCCTGGTCCCCCATGAGAAGGAATTTTAACATCTTTTTTGCAAATTTTGGTCCGGAGCGTAAACTCAAAAAATTAACAAAAGTTTCATGCTTCTACCTATACGGGAAATAGGAGAATTAGTGATTTTCAATTTTTATATAGCTCATATTAGGAAAAAACTGTTTTTGGGGCCCCAGCCCCCATGAGTGGGAAATTCAACTCTTTTTTTCAGTTATAATTGGGAGCATGTACTTAACAAATTTCCAAAGTTTCATGCTTCTACCTGCTCGTGAAATAGGTAAAATGGGATTTTCCATTGTTATAGAGCCAATATAAGAAAAAAGTGTTTTTGGGCCCCCGGCCGCACATGACCGAGATTTTTAAAATTCTTTTTCTCCAATTTTCATAGTGAGAGGGTACCCAACAACTTCCCAAAGTTTCATGCTTCTACCTACACGGGACTTTAGAGATTTAGTGATGAGTCTGTTTTTAATATAAGAAAAACTATATTTGGGCCCCTGGTCCCCCAAGAGAGGGAATTTTAACATTCTTTTTCCCAATTTTTGTAGGGAACGTGTACTAAATTTTTTTCCAAAGTTTCATGCTTCTACCCATACGGGAAATAGGAGAATTAGTGATTTTCAATTTTTATATAGCTCATTTAAGGAAAAAACCGCTTTTGGGACCCCGGCCCCCATGATTAGAAAATTTAACTATTTTTTCTCTAATTATAATTGGGAGCATTTACTTAACAAATTTCAAAAATTTCATGGGAAATAGGAGAATTAGTGATTTTTAATTTTTGTATAGCTCAAATTAGGAAAAAAACATTTTTGGGGCCACGGCCCCAATGACCGGAAAATTCAACTCTTTTTTTGGCAATTTTAATTGGGAGCATGTACTTAACAAATTTCCAAAAATTGTATGCTTCTATCTACACGGGAAATGGGAAAAATGTTGATTTTCAATTTTTATATAGCCCAAATAAGGAAAAAAATGTTTTTGGGCCCGCGGCCCCACATAAGCGATATTTTTAAAATTCCTTTTCGCCAATTTTCGTCGTGAGAGGGTAACCAAATCTTCCCAAAGTTTCATGCTTCTACCTACGCGGGAAGTTGGAGAATGAGTGATGAATTAGTGAGTCAGTCAGTCAGGGCTTTCCCTTTTATATATATACTAGCAATTTACCCGCGCTTTGCCGCGGTAAATAAGGATTTCAGTTATTGAAAAATGCGTCCTTTTTATATAGCTCATTATGAGAAAAAAACCTATATTTTGGCAATCGTCCCCCTAGTGAGAAAGGATTTAATATTTTTTGCCTCTTACCATCGCGGGAGTGTACTCAACAACTTCCCAAAATTCCAAGCTTCTACCTACACGGAAGATTGGAGAATTAGTGTTGATTTAGATTTATATAGCCAATTTTAGGGGAAGAAAAGCTTTAGGGCCCCGACCACCCATGAGTGAAAATTTTAAAAATGTATATATTATTTTCCTTATTACCATCGCGGGCTGTTACTTAACAACTACAGAAGGCTTTATAATTTTACCTACACAGAAAATGAGCGAAGCAGTAATTTTCAGTCTTTAATGGCTCATGTAATAGAAAAACTACATTGGGGCCTCGGCATGCAGTAAGTGATAATTTAAATATATATTCGCCTGTTACCATCGAGGAAGTGAACTCAACAACTTCCCAAAATTTCATGCTCCTACCTACATGGAAAATTGTAGAATTAGTGATGAATCGGTTTTTAATGTAAGAAAAACAATATTTGGGCTCCCGCTACCCCTCTTCCCCCCCCCCTCATGAGAGGGAGTTTTAACAATTTGTTTGGACAATTTTCGCCGGGAGCGTGTACTCAAAACATTTCCGAAGATTATATTTCTACCTATACGGGAAATAGGAGAATTAGTGATTTTGAATTTTTCTATAGCTCATGTAAGGAAAAAACTATTTTGGGGCCCCGGCCCCCATGAGTGGGAAATTATTTTTTTTTTCAAATTATCGTCGAGAGCATGTATTGAAAAAAATTCCAAATTTACATGCTTCTATCTACACATGAAATAGGAAAATTGGTGATTTTCAATTTTTATAGAGCCCATATAACGAAAAAAACTTTTTGGGCCCCGGCCCCACATGAGCGAGATTTTAAAAAATCTTTGTCGCCAATTTTCATCGCTAGGGGTTACCCAACAACTTCTTAAAGTTTCATGCTTCTACCTAAACGGGAAGTTGGAGAAATAGTGATGAAAGAAAAAACAGTTTTTGGGCCCCCGGCCCCACATGAGTGATATTGTAAAATTTCTTTTTCGCCAATTTTTGTCGTGAGAGGGTATCCTACAACTGCCCAAAGTTTTATGCTTCTACCTACACGGGAAATAGGAAAATTGGTGATTTTCAATTTTTAAAAAGCCCATATAAGGAAAAAAATCTTTTTGGGCCCCGGCCCCACTTAAGAGATATTTTTTTAAAATCAGTTTTTGTCAATTTTCGTCCACAATGGGTACCTAACAACTTCCCAAAGTTCCATGCTCCTATCTACACGGGAAATGGGAGATTTAGTGATGTAGAAAACAAAAAGTTTTTGGGCCCCCGGCCCCACGTGAGCGTGATTTATAAAAATAAAATTCGTCAATTTTTGTCGTAAGAGGGTACCCAACAACTTCCTAAAGTTTCATGCTTCTACCTACACGAGAAGTTGGAGAATTAGTGATGAATCAGTGAGTGAGTCAGTCAGTCAGTCAGTCAGTGAGGGCTTTCCCTTTTATTAGTAGAAGAAGACTAGCAATTTGCCCGCACTTTGCTGCGGAAATTATGATTTCAGTTAGCGTTGAGAACCCGCGTAAAAGCAATTCAAAACACCTATTGATTTTAATCTGAATCAAGATGGATATACTAAATATATTAACTTCAACCGTTCAGAGAATTTGTGATGAGTCGGTTTATAATATATGAAAAATTATATTTGGGCCCCCGGTCCCCCATTAGTGGGAATTCTAACATTCTTTTTGGCCAATTTTTGTCGGGAGATTACACTCACAATTTCCCAAAGTTTCATGCTTCTACCTACACGGGAAATTGACAAATTAGAGATTTTCAGTTTTTATTTAGTATATATTTGGAAAAAACAAAATTTGGGCCCCCGGTCCCAAGTAAAGGATATTTGAAATATTTTCAACCAGCTACCATCGCCAATGTGAATTTAGCAACTCCCCAACGTTTTCTATGTTTAACTACACGGGCAATAAGTGAATTATAGATTTTGAATTTTTATAAAACTCATTTAAAAATATGTTTTTTGGGCCCCGGCCCCCATGAGTGTGTATTTAAAAATTCTTTTATATCGACTTTTGTCGTGAGAGGGTACTTAACAATTTCGCAAAGTTTCATTCTCCTACCTAGACGGAAAATTGGAGAATTAGTGATTAGTCGGTTTTTAATATAAGAAAAACTATATTTGGGGTCTGGTCCCCCATGAGAAGGAATTTTAACATCTTTTTTGCCAATTTTTGTCCGGAGCGTAAACTCAAAAATTAACAAAAGTTTCATGCTTCTACCTATACGGGAAATAGGAGAATTAGTGATTTTCAATTTTTATATAGCTCATATAAGGAAAAAAATGTTTTTGGGGCCCCAGCCCCCATAAGTGGGAATTTTTTCCCCCAATTATAATTGGGAGCATGTACTTAACAAATTTCCAAAGTTTCATGCTTCTACCTGCTCGTGAAATAGGTAAAATGGGATTTTCCATTGTTATAGAGCCAATATAAGAAAAAAGTGTTTTTGGGGCCCCGTCCGGACATGACCGAGATTTTTAAAAATTCTTTTTCTCCAATATTCATAGTGAGAGGGTACCCAACAACTTCCCAAAGTTTCATGGTTCTACCTACACGGGAATTTAGAGATTTAGTGATGAGTCGGTTTTTAATATAAGAAAAACTATATTAGGGTCCCCGGTCCCCCACGAGAGGGAATTTTAACATTCTTTTTCCCAATTTTTGTTGGGAGCGTGTACTAAATTTTTTGTCCAAAGTTTCATGCTTCTACCTATACGGCAAATAGGAGAATTAGTGATTTTCAATTTTTATATAGCTCATTTAAGGAAAAAACAGCTTTTGGGGCACCGGCGCCCATGATTGGAAAATTTAACTCTTTTTTCTCTAATTATAATTGGGAGCATCTACTTAACAAATTTCCAAAGTTTCATGCTTCTACCTACACGGGAAAAAGGAGAATTATTTATTTTTAATTTTTATATAGCTCATATAAGGAAAAAACCATTTTTTGGGCCACGGCCCCAATGACCGGAAAATTTAACTCTTTTTTAGCAATTCTAATTGGGAGCATGTACTGAACAAATTTCCAAAGTTTGAAGCTT
This sequence comes from Radix auricularia, assembly GCA_002072015.1. NCBI lineage: Eukaryota > Metazoa > Mollusca > Gastropoda > Lymnaeidae > Radix > Radix auricularia. Next base: position 280,703 of record MUZC01004711.1, on the reverse strand, counting down.
CTACCTACACGGGAAATGGGAAAATTGGTGATTTTCAATTTTTATAGAGCCCAAATAAGGAAAAAAATGTTTTTGTGCACCCAGCCCCACATGAGCGAGATTTTTAAAATTCTTTTTCGCCAATTTTCGTCGTGAGAGTGTAACCAACAACTTCCCAAAGTTTCATGCTTCTACCTACACGGGAAGTTGGAGAATGAGTGATGAATGAGTGAGTCAGTCAGTGAGGGCTTTCCCTTTTATTAGTATAGATATATATATATATACAAGCAGACCCGGTCGTGCGTTGCAACGATCTCAGTAAAAATGACAATTTAAGAATTCTATGAGTGATATGTTTTAAAAACAATTATGCCAGAAACCTACACTGAAGTGCGAAAAAAAAGTCCAAAGATCATGGCAAACAGATAAATAAAATAATAATTTAAAAGCTTTTAAAAAAACGACATTAAAGGGCTAGGCTCTAAAATAAGTGATACTTTGTACTCAAGCTATGTTTCTCAATTTATCATTATTTGTCAAGACCTTTAATAATTGAATAGTGAAAAAATTCGTAAACGTTTAAGAAAACACGTATTTTGGGCCCCCAGCCTCGAAGGAGTTGCCATTAGGAGTTTAGTGCCCTGTAATATTTTTAATATTGACTATAAAGTATTTATATACCAAGTTTGTTTAAGATCCATCAATGTATCAAGTAGCTATCGCTTAAACTAATTTTTATATATCTTATATAGGCAAAAAACGACATTAAGGGCCCCAGGAGCCCATTCGGGGCAAGATATAAAGCTCAAAACAACTGTTTATTTTAAGATGGATAATAATGGATACATTTATCATTATTTGTCATTTTCAAGACCTTTAATAATTGAATAGTGAAAAAAATCTTAAACGTTGAAGAGGACAGGTATTTTGGGCCCCCAGCCTCGAAGGAGTTGCCATTAGGAGTTTAGTGCCCTTTAATATTTTAATATTTACTATAAAGTATTTATATACCAAGTTTGTTTAAGATCCATCAATGTATCAAGTAGCTATAGCTTAAACTAATTTTTATATAGCTTATATAGGCAAAAAACGACATTAAGGGCCCCAGGGGCCCATTCGGGGCAAGATATAAAGCTCAAAACAACTGTTTATTTTAAGATGGATAATAATGGATACATTTATCATTATTTGTCAAGACCTTTAATAATTGAATAGTGAAAAAATTCGTAAACGTTTAAGAAAACACGTATTTTGGGCCCCCAGCCTCGAAGGAGTTGCCATTTGGAATTTAGTGCACTATGGTATTTAAATAATGGCTATCAAGAATTTAATTGCAAAATTTGGTTAAGATCAATCAAAAAAGCAAGTAGTTAGCGATTAAATTATTTTTTATATAGCTCATATAAGCAAAAATTCACATTTGGGGCCCCCGGCGCCCCTTTAGTGTTAGATTGAGAAAAAAAAGTAGCCAGTTACCATTCCGTGAGGGTACTCAACAGTCTTAAAAATTTTCATGACGATC
>MUZC01004711.1:257526-274998 GCA_002072015.1 Radix auricularia | reverse complement strand
CAGCTGATTGTATACTGGAACAGAGCTTAAGCCAGTAGGTATTGACACATTTACGTGCAACCTTTTGGGCAAGTGACTTAGCTGTTTTTAAGGCACGCAAATTGTCGGGTGTAGGCTTTTCCTTGTAAGCCATAAGAGCTTTCCTTTTTGCTTCAGTGACGGGTTTCATCTCGTCCCAATGTTCATCAAACCAGTCCGTGTTTTTGTGAGATTTTTTGCCAAAGGCTTGTATTGCAGATGTATAGATTGTGTCTCTCAGATGCGTCCATTTGGAGTCAATGGTGACACATGGGGACATCATTGAGAGACTTTCCTTCACCTTGTCTTTGAACAGCTGCACTATCGCAGGGTCTTTCATGCAGGAGGTATTGATGCGTGGATTTCCCTTTTTCTTTGTGTGGTACGAGTTTTTCCTCATTATTCGTACTTTGCTGGCGACAAGGGAGTGATCCGTGTCACAGTCGGCACTGTGATAGCTGCGAGTGAGTAGGACGCTAGCTAGATGTGCACGCCTGGTGATAATGAGGTCCAGCTGGTGCCATTGGTGGGATCGAGGGTGTCTCCAAGATACTTGATGTATATCCTTGCACTTGAAGAAAGTGTTGGTCACACACAAGCCTCGTGAGCAGCACAATTCCAGAAGCCTTTGTCCATTTTCATTTAACTTTCCTCTTCCAAATAGTCCAAGGCAGGTGGGCCAGGCTTCGTGGTCTCTCCCCACTCTAGCATTGAAATCTCCTAGGAGATAGATTGCCTCGTCTTTGTGGATGCTGGCTATTGCCTGGTCTAACGCTCCGTAGAACTGGTCCTTCTCTTCCGGAGTTGAATAGAGTGTTGGGGCATACACACTAAGGATGTTTGCTGGGCCCGCAGTTGTTCTGAGTCTTAGAGTGAGGATCCTCTCCGTGCCTGATGACGGGGGTTCAATGGATGGTAGAAGAGTGTTTTTAACAGCGAAACCCACACCATGTTGTCTCGGTTCATCTTTCGGTCTCCCTTGCCAGAAGAAGGTGTAATTGGCCTCTTTGTCTGGGAGCCTGGTCTCCTGTAGGCATGCTATGTCAATCTTTAGCCTTTTAAGTTCTCTATCGATTATTCCTGTCTTCCGTGTGTCGTTTATGGACTGCAGATCATCATCAGTGATGCCGGGACACATAGTCCTCACGTTCCAGTGCAGGGCTTAGTGGCCCACTTGTTGAGTGGTACTCTAATCTCCACGTGGAGAAGGCAGGCCATGACGGGATAGCACCTATTTGACTGTGGGCTGCCCAGTTTGAGGCGGGCGGTAGCTGTCCAGTGAGACATTGGTAGTCTCTCCCACCGTCGGAAGCAGCCCCTGGCGCCTAGCTCTACGTCAATTGAGCTTTGGCTTATAACCGGTAACTGCTGCTTCCCGTGTTTTGTCGACACCTTGCGGTGACGCTGGAGTGTCCTCTCCAAGCCTGGGCGGGTATTATGGAGAATTAGCTGCTGCCCATACAGCATATCCCCCCTCTCCACGTCAATGGTGTAACCAAGGGAACGACTTGCAGCTTGGCTGCCATTGGCGTCGCAGGAGCTGCCGGTATGTACAGTCTTAAGACTTATGTATAGACCGCCTGTAGGTGCTCCAATTCCTGATTTTCTTTCAGGGTTTACTCCCATAGCCGCAAGGCAGCGGAGGATTTTGTATTCGGAGTTCCTTCTCCTAGATGAACTACCAGCCAAGGTTTTAACGAGCATCATCTACCCGTAGGGGTGCTTGAACCGGGGTTTGAACCCGTGACCGATTATTTTATTTTTTTTATTTAAAATTTTTTTTGGAGCCGCAGCGTACTAACACTTTGACCACCGCGCCCCTAGACACACAACGTATGTCTTAGCCAATGGACAAAGACTGGGTTAGCTACTGGCTAGACACACAAAGTAGGTGTTAGCTGATGGACAAAGACTGGGTCAGCTACTGGCAGAGACTACATTTGAACAACCTAAATGACATAAAACCTGTTACGGGGGATTGGTAGTCAACTTAAAGTGAAAATCTTGTATTTTTTCAAATTTTCAATTTTCAAAAAATGAACGTGTACTAGTTTAATAGTCAAACTTATCATACACCAGTGTAACTGTCTAACCTGTCATACACGAGTGTAACAGTCAAACCAGTCATACACCAGTGTAACTCTAAAACCTGTCACACACTAGAGTAACTCTCAAACCTGTCATACACTAGTGTAACAGTCAAATCTGTCATACACCAGTGTAACTCTAAAACCCTTCATACACCAACAAAAGAAACCATCATATAATATCTGTAGCCGTTTTCCTACACAAGAAAACACGACACATTATTTTACGTTCCTGATTATTTTCCAGCAGCTGTAATCTTAACGAAAGGTTACGTCCGTTTCTACGTACTTAGAACAAAATTTAATCTCTTGCCGCATTGGCTTATGTCTATGTATCTGCGATTCAGTTTTCAGTTTGTTTGTGTTTGTATGTAAGTGTTTGTGTTTGTATGTAAGTGTTTGTGTTGTTTGTGTTTGTGTTTGTATGTAAGTGTTTGTGTTTGTATGTAAGTGTTTGTGTTTGTATGTAAGTGTTTGTGTTTGTATGTAAGTGTATCTGCTGTTTGTTTTTGTTTTCAATGCTCATCTTCTACCTGAGATTAAAAACCGTGTTTATTCCACGAGACAACATAAACCATGGCTTGCATGGTTGCCATATTGATTTCAAACAAGCCAACGTTTGGACGATAGCCAGTGCCCAGCTTCATGCGCAGATTGCGAAACATTAAAGCAATAAAACATAAAGCGTTTGCGCACTGAACTGGTGCGCCGTAGGGTTCTGGTAATTACTGCTTGGCCGTCAATTTCAACGATGCAAACACATCGATGATCCAAATTTATAATTTTCTTTACTGATTTACACACACTGCATGCTTAAACATCAATCACAAAATTATGATTCAATGTGCTTATATTTAAAAGCCATAGCTGTGTTACAAATGTTTGATTCAAGGTGCCTATACTTAAACACCTTATTTGTATTTTACAATGTGATACAATACGCCACCAATTTAATTAAATTTCAATTTTATCACTGTTCCGTTCTTAGATACACTCAGTGGGGAAAAAATTAATCATTGCTGCTAATATCGTTGATTATAAATGTAATGAAGCTGTTGTTTGAATATGAAAAAAAATAACATTTCATGTCATGTGGTGATTTAGAATTGCGCCTGGCGTTTATATACGGGTAAGAGGGGGGGGGGCGAAACAGATCCCATTCACTAAGTCCCGACTGGTTTGCTTACAAAAGTCCCCGGCTTTCAATGACCAGGCCAACGAACACACTGGCGCAGGGGCGGATTAAGACTGCACGGGGCCCCGGGCTGCAATCAAACGGGAGCCCTATCCAGCCAGCATTCTTAAAATCAAATGATTGCTAACAGCTAGTATAAGACTGTAACTAGATTTTAATAATGAAAATAAAAAGGAACACGAAGAAATAACTGTTTGATGTGTTCGCGGTAGTTATAATTGAGTGTGAAAAGAAAAAAATATTTGCCCATGCTCGGAATGGAACCCGACACCGATGGGTGCACCCCAAGCATGCACTATGCCCACTCGGCCAGCGGATCTTCTCAAAAATGGGAAATTTTAAAAATATAAACTATATTTTATATCATGCGAAGTGAATCAATTACAGTTTTTCGATTATTAGGTACTGTCAATACTATCATGTCTTAACGCGATAAATTGTATAGATAGTATTTATTGATTTATTGTATTTTCAAGGGTTCGTGCTAACTTTTGTACACTTTTATTATAAAATATAAAAAGTGTCGGGGCCCCTAAACCGTCGGGGGCCCGTGGCTTTAGCCCGTTCAGCCCCCCCCCCCTTAATCCGCCATAGCACTGGCGTACAAACGACAGACCATACACCGTCGTAGCTTTGATAGTCCGCCCTTGAAATGTAAATCTGGTCGGCCATCTTTTTCTTTTTTGTCAGCACGCGACGGCAGCTCGGAAAATGGTTGCACGCAACGGTGGGTCAGACGCCGCCTATGACATGTGTTAAATGTTGGCATTCCACAGAAAGGACATCCCGGCATATCAAGTACCTATTTAGTACTTAGTCTGTGGCTACATTTCGCGGGCTCGGACCCAGTGGGTTGAAACAAGGTTTAGTGCCTGTGGAGGGAGTGTGGGACTTAGGTGTTGACATGTCACGCATAAAATAATCATCTTAACAATAAAAATGATAATAATATAAGAGACAAGGTAATTTCCCCTCTAGCACTTATGTCTGCCCTTAGAGTAGCTTAGAGAGTTTTCTCACTGCCCTTAGAGTGGCTTAGAACATCTTCTGTCTGCCCTAAAACATCTTCTGTCTGCCCTTAGAGTAGCTTAGAAAGTTTTCTCTCTGCCCTTAGAGTGGGTTACAACATCTTCTTTCTGCCCTAAAACATCTTCTGTCTGCCCTTAGAACATCTTCTGTCTGCCCTTAGAGTGGCTTAGAACATCTTCTGTCTGCCCTTAGAACATTTTTTGTCTGCCCTTAGAATATCTGCCTTTGACGGTGCATGTGGGTTGGTAATAATTTCAGACAGTTAAATAGTGTCACCATTACCTTCAGAAATCAGTCGCCCACATAAGTCCACTAACCTGAAGATCTCCTTTGTCATCTTTCTGTTTTTCAGCAGCTATATTAAATTTTGGTGGACTTAACTGACGATTTAAATATAAGCATTTTTGGAAGTGTCATATTAACAAGGGGACAGACTTCTCATTTAAACAAATGGTGTCCTATAGTCTTAGACATTCGGATGTTCAATAGTTCATTTACTTAATTTTCTTAATTTTTTAAAAGGTCTGTTATTTTGATTCTTTTATTGGAAATGAAAAGACCTGAATAAGCGGATACTTTATCTAGACTAAAAAGATGTCATTGCTCATATTATAATTATAGTTGCTGTTATTTACAGGCGAGGGTGGAGAGGAAGTTTAATGACGTAAGTTAGTTCCCTTGTGTGGTCTTTCTCAAAGCTGACTAACAAGTAACAACCATAAGCCCAGTAACTTCTTTGTCCGCACCACTTGGACACACACAAAACACATTCTCTAGATGCAGGTTCATTTGTTTAAATTAAGAGAAATTTTCTTAAAGGTGCGTGTGTGTGGTGGAGATGGAGTGGTTAAATTAGCCTTTAGCCACCAGGAGAAAACATGGTTGCTTTGATAGCGACCCCCCCCCCTTTTATAATTATATATTTTTTAATTTACTACGGAATGTTGTTGGTGGCGTACCTCTAAGCCCCAAATGAGAAACGCCGAGCTATGAGAATTAATTATAAACAGACGAGACATTCCAGCGTACATCGCTGTGTATGTGTGTCAGCGAGTGTGTGGTCGAGAGGTAGCGCTGATGGTCACGAGTTCGAATCCACACGAAAGTGAGGATTTGTTCTCGGGGCCTGAGGAGTCCCCGAGTTACCCAGCTCCGAATGGGTACCTAACTAGACAATAGTTAGGCGGTTGGGGTAATGCGTGGAACCCCTATAACCGTGGCCTGTGACCGCTGCATCACCTGCCAACAGATCATCTCTCATGGTCTGTGGACGCAATTATCTTCTGCATAGAAGGAGCGTCTGTATATCTAAGATAAGATAAGAAGTGTCAGCGAGTGTGTCAGCGAGTGTGCCCTTATTCGTGGGTCAGTGGGAAAGTGCTGAGTTGTGCATTTGTTAGTGTAAGCTCTGGAGATACAAGAATGTGTGCCATTGCTTCTGTAACTGATACTTTCAATGTTACTGCTACTCTCACTTCCACTGACACTGTTACTGTTACTGTCATTGTTACAGTCACTGTTACTGTCACAGTCATTGTTAGTCACTGTTACTGTCACTGTTACTGTTACTCTTACCGCCACTGTTACTGTCACTGTTGCTTTCACTGTTACTGTCCCTGTCAATGCCATTGTTACCATCAATGTAACTGTCATTGTTACTGTTTCTGCTACTGTCACTGTTACTGTCACTGTTCCAACATGAGACATACAAAGAAGCGTCACGATAATAAACGATATATGGTAAGTTATTCATTACACGTTCACAAAATAGTTCTGTAAATCTTCTAGGACTAGTCATCATTAATCCTCGGATTAATGGTATTGTTCGGTAAACCATTTGGGACTATCAAACATTAATCGTTGGGTTCGCGATATAATTCGAGGACTGTTTTAGTCAGTCGGTTGTAAGAAAGCCTCATACAAGATCACGAGCTAACAGTTTCCTGTGTTCCTCCATCACGTTTTCCTGGCACTACATTCATCACCCGCTTGCGTATTTGTATTCCTGCGAGTAATAACTAATGTGCGGTCATAAATTATTGACGCCCGCTTGGGTTGTGGGGCGAGGTTTTGTGCACTCCAGTAATCGGAAGTCCAGGGATCGAAGTTCGGTATCGGTGAGATGGTTTCAATAACGAACAAAACACCAATGTTCAGATAGAAATAAGGAGCCTATCACAAGGACATCATCACGATATCTAAACAATGGATTACATTATGCATTAGTATTGTTGTGTTCATTAGTTCAACGCTTGGTATCAACATTTGTATCGGCAAGTCTTGATATGTGGTAAACGCAGGGGCGTCACTAGGTTTGGTGTCACCCAGTACGGTAGTGCATGGTATCACCCCCTCACGATTTACCCCCATAGACCTCCAAGTTTTCCTGTGCCAGATAACGGGCATATATACAGACTTCTTACACTTTGGTGTCACCCGGTGGGGTCAGCAACGCCTGCGCCCCTCCAGCGACGCCTCTGGGTAAGCGAATTGGAAAAATATGTCTAATCTCTAACAAAGATTTACAGGACCATACATTTTTAAAATGGCTTTTATATAGTCAATGTGGTGTGATTTTATCAGAAAGAATTTTTTTCAATGAGTGATACGAATTTTGTATAGCCGTTTACAAGAAAGTAAAAAACATTGGTTTCCGTTCTTCTAAAACAGAGATGGGCAATAGCTTAGGCTGAGGGGCCAGTTTGTTTTCTCGGATTTTAAAGGACGACTGCGCGGCTTAAAAGGCTTGTTTCTTTATTAGTACTTATATTTCTTTTCCAGAAAGGTTTAAAGGGATTTTTAAAAAAATGTATAATAAAAGTAAAAGGTAAAACTAAAGTGTATGTTTTTAATTTCTTTTGTGTGTTATTTACATATTATCTAGATTTCTAACGGATTTTAAGTAATATAAAGAGTTTAAGGAAACAAATGCACCCGCTCACACTTCTTTTTCGAGTTTTCTGAATGTATTGGCGGGCCACAAATAACTCTGTGGCGGGCAGTATGTAGCCCGCGGGCCGCACTTTGCTCACCTCTGTTCTCAAAGAATCGGCTTTTTAAAATTTTGTATTTGATAGAATATTAAATTACCATATAGATTTTTTTAAAACTATCTAGGAGGGAAAGTGTGTGTGTGTGGGGGGGGGGTCAGCTTATGAAAGGGTCATAGGTGATTTCTGCATGTACGTTGAGTATTGAGTTATAGTTGTAGATCATCAAGGTCCTTGTCTACATTCTACACGATTCGGCTGCTCTACCAGAAGCTAAAAAATATTATTAAACATCTGCACTGAACTTATTTAGTCATTTTATTTCTTTTTGTGAATGATTTGATAAATTTCGTTTTCAACAACGAATTTTAATGTACGCGCTTTCGCCACTTTTTACCACATAATTTTTTTTTTAAACCGGTAACTCTTGCCTAAGAAAGAGCACAAAGACCAAGATAGGTCGTATAAAGTTAACAATCGTGATGACCGATTTATCTTGTAATTTTAAAAAGAAATGTACCATTTTGTTTATGCTTTCTTATTTTTTAAAAACTTTTTTGTTGTTGTTTTGTTTATGGGTGGGGGGGTCGGCTTGCGAGAGTGTTACACACTTTAAATTCTTTCCTTTTCCGAAAGAAGTGGGGTCGGCTTATGAACGAACTGTCTATAGAACAAGTATATACTTTAGTTGTTCGATTACTGCTGTGAGTTGAAGAAATATGATCATAAACAATATAACAAACCTCCACGTTTAAACAATGTTTGATATCTAAGAATAGCTTAAGATCCACAATGGGGACATGCGATCTGACCACGTGTATCCGCTTCCTGGCTCCCGCATTACCCATAAGACTAGCAGGCGACTGTCCCATGAAATCTGAATCATTCGGCACGCTCAAACACAAAATGACTGGGCTCTAAGCTACAGCCGTCAGATATCGTGTGGCAAATATCGGGTGTTAAAGACTGGTATCAGTTACCTCGTGCCAAACACTGAATGAATGGCGGCCATTGGAGGTGTGAGTAGGAAGTTGTACTGTAATTTAAACCATTACTTTATAATGGTAACAGGGAAGGGGGAGGGGTGGACTATTTTGTAGATTAAATCTAAAATGCCATGTAGCTACCGAGCATGTTTAAGTGCATGTCAATTAGTCAGCTACAAGGAGGCATGTGATAAGTTGATTGTCCTTGCCACGTCTGTCCAAAGACCAACTACCGCTCACAGTCCAGAGGCGAAGAAATGACTCACACCTCTCGATAGGATCATAGCAACCACTTAACCTTCCTCCTGTAACACTCATCTGAACCGTTACTGGTGTTTGCTCGACTCCGCCTCCCCCACCACCCCCTCCCGCACACACTCACAGAATTTTCTCAGATGAAATCTAGTAAAGAAAGTACTTCAAAAGTTTCAAGGGATTACTAATAATCGTATACAACAATCTCATTAAGATTGGGGTGTGTCAAGAATTTCTAAACTTAATTGTTAGTCTGAATTGTGTGGGATACCAAGACAACGAAACCCTAACGGGATTAGCGTACAGCTTAAAGGAAATTCAGGTTACGCCTTCTTAAAAAGACACTGGTTTTTGCCACCATTGAAACACCTATGTCCTGACTGAGAACGTCAGTGAACCAAGAATGTTAGGTACCGTCTGCCCTTTACAGTGTTATTGAGACCACTCAGAGAGGCACTGACTTGACTGGATCACGTACGCTGGATCACGTGACTAAAGTACGGAGCTTTGAACTCGACCCCCCAAGGGGGAGTTTGAGAAACCGTGGGAGTCGGTACAATTGAAGAAGATGAGACGCCCCCACCCCACTCATCCCATTGATATTGTTAAACTGGGTGGCATTCTGGTCGTGTCTTTGTGATATGATAGCGATACCCTGCGTGTTGGTGGCCACATGGTAGAGTCTTCCACTACCAGCGCACTCACCCCTGGAATTACAGTGTACAAATATTCATGTTGACCTGCTTCCAAACCTAGAATTAAAGTGAACAATACATTCATGTTGACTTCTTAGTGTCTTTTTTTAGTCACTTTCCTCCATCATTTTTTGTAACCTTTTTCTAAAATTATTTCCTCTTTTTTAAATGTTATCCAAAGTAAATAGATCAAAGTCTGAATTCTTACCCCGTCATTAAACTAAAATAATTTTTAAGGAACAAAATTCACACTGGTAAAACAAAAAAACAAAAAATGAAATTTTCTTTTAAGGATTAATTTTTAAAAAAAAAAAACTGTGATGTAATTTTCTTCCCTGTTTAATCTCGGTTCACTTTAGGAGATTATTGACCGACGTCGACTTAAACTCCTCAAGTTTTAAATACACCAGAGAACACACCGTGGTACGGGGTAGAATGTTGTCTGGTCAGTCATTGCTGACCCGCTTGTCTGGTCAGTCATTACTTCCCCGCTTGTCTGGTCAGCCTTTGCTGACCCGCTGGCTTGGAATCTAACTCGATACGCCGGCTTTGTGGTTCTAACCTGGGTTTTAATTTAGGGAATCTTATCCGACGTTTTACTGGGGTCTAGGCTCGCACGGAATCACATGTCAGATATATTTTTAAAACTAAATATAGAACACTCATTATAACAATGGGACTGAATTCTGTCTCTTACTTGTTACTCTTAGAGATTATCTGGCATATAAAGAAAACATGACTAAAACCTTTTTTAAAAAACTTTGACTCCTCTTCATTAAGTATAGATAACAGGATAGCCAAGAAATGATACGCACTCTTTTGGTTTTGTTTATAGGAAAAAGTACGATAGTGATTGTTGAATCGCACTGTAATGGTCTTGTTTATAGGAGAAAGTACGGTAGTTATTGTTGAATCGCACTGTGATGGTTTTGTTTATAGGAGTAAGTACGGTAGTGGTTGTTGGAGGGGCATACAATTAATTGTTTGAATGTTTAGAACGTCCGAGAAACTTTGCAGAAACTAATGAAGTTTTTTGGTATTTTTAAAACTCTCTACAAGTGTGTCATTACGGGATACAACTTCTTTTAACCAAGAGTTTCTGTGATTTAACGAACTTTCCAAATATAATGCTCGTCCCAATATTACAAATGGCCTTATGTTAATGATTCTCCCACTCACTATTAATGTTAGTGACTGTGCTCAATATTAACAGTTTGTCCATGCACTCTCAGTGACTTTATATTTTTGTTAATGACTTTTTAATGACGATTTCCGTTAAAGGTGTGGCATACTTTAGGGTTAGTCGTGTCAGCCTGACACCCAACATGGTCAGACCAAACAGCCTTTCGTGGCAAGGGCAAGGACATTTCAAAATACGATATCTGGGGTTCAGATGTTAAAAATCTTCTAATTGGGCCATTTAATTGCCTATGCCCGGAAGGCATTTAACAGCCACTTCCGTTTCAACAACAAACCAAGACATTTCGGGACGGAGATTATTTCAGAAATCGTTAGTTTTAATTAATCTTTATAATGAGAGGACCTCGAAGTTTTGAAAATATCCAGAGGCGTGTCCTGAAACAGATTGTCTGGTTACTCCAATGAACATTAATTTTCTTTGATATGTCTGTTTGACATAAACTAAAGGAACGACTTGGTATTACGATTCGTGTCTTTTTGTTACCACTGGTGAGTATGTGTTTCGATGGATTCCTTTGTGTTACGATTGTTGTTCTTGTGTTCCGAATTGTGTCTCTGTGTTCCGATTGGTGTTTTAAAAAAAATTTAATTGGTGTCTTTGTGTTTCGATTGGTGTCTTTGTGTTTCGATTGGTGTCTTTGTGTTTCGATTGGTGTCTTTGTCTTTTGATTGGTGTCTTTGTGTTTCGATTGGTGTCTTTGTCTTTTGATTGGTGTCTTTGTGTTTCGATTGGTTTCTTTGTCTTTTGATTGATGTCTTTCTGTTTCGTTTGGTGTCTTTGTGTTTCGATTGGTGTCTTTGTGTTTCGATTGGTGTCTTTGTGTTTCGATTGTTTTCTTTGTGCAACGTTTTTTTTTTCTGATTGGTGTGTTTGTGCTACATTTGGCTTCTCTATCAGTGAATCAACAGCCCGTCGATCCACGCCCCTGCCTGAATCCTAATATTTAACTCCGACCACGTCCACTCAACTGGTCATCGCCGTCTTGTTTGTAAATTGTTCACCTAATAATAACCACGTCTGCGGTAGTTTGGTCAGCAGGGGGGGGGGGAGACTGACCGTAGGGCCGGCTTACACTGAATCCATTCAGCGGAGATTTTCCTGGGGTCGGTCACTCATTATTAGACCGCGGCATTGTGGGTACTGTCTGGCGTATCCGAAAGTCCCTGGAGTCTCAGTGGGGGTGACAGCGTAGAGATAAGGGCACTGAACACAGCAGTGCCCCAAACCCATTACGACATAATTTGTGTTCCGGTCTGTTAAGAGCCGATCGGAGGTTTGGCTGGTTATTGGAGAGTGGACAGCCCATTATCGCTGGTAAGAGAAGGCGAGAGATGGACAGAGGCTGAAATTAAGTTATCACCTGCAGTCCTCTTCTTGTTCTCTCGTTATTACAGAAGATAAAATGACTCGTGCGGTAGTGTCTATTAGTTTATCAAGTAGGTGTTTAGCTTAGTTGAGATGTGTGAATTAAAAGTCTCCTCTGCGTTCCGTTCATTCAAGAGTATATATATAGGCTATATATATATATATATATATAGAAAACTTTGAAAAATAATTCTTGTGAAAAGTATGAATTTTTTGTGTGCAAAATTTTACAACTCACAAACATATATCAAAATTTGCTGCGCGGTTACTCCAAATTGCTGCGCGGTTGTGTTTTGCAGATATCTGCGTGGCGCACCTTACAGAACATAGATAAGATAACAATATACTAAACTAATTTTGGTTTAAGTTTTTTTTTTATATTTCAAAATACAGCATTTATATGATATATTGAGTAATCTAGACCGTATATTATTCATTACTTACTTATGTTGTCTGGCAGTCATTAAGATTCCAGTGAAACCAATTAAGTGAGAAATCGCACACATAAAACGCTTAAAGTCCCTTGCCCTAGAGGCGGTGGATCGATTCACAACTCCAAAAGTAAACGGGGCAATGTCTGTCCTCGGATATAAATTATAGTCTTATACTAATATACGTTTTCCTTGTTTTTTTTAACAAAATGAAAATAATGAGTTTGTTGACCACATGCCACGAACCAGGCAATACAAAGTGTTGTTTAACTTTTCACGTTACCATTGCACTCAACATATTGTCGTTCTTGTCATATTTATGTTTGTGTCATCTTTTGAATTGTTGGATTCATAACGCTTAATCTCCTAGTATCATTATTTAAAAGATCATGTCTGGAACAATGACAACAACATAATTTTTCAAATCAAGTAATTTTATTATTTACTTTTTAAGGACTGAATATGTTTTTTCCCTCGCTATGAGTCAATATTTAAAGTGTCCTACATCTCGCTGACAACATATTTCTTTAAAACATCTGGCCGACTTCATTTATGCGATAAAATTGAGCCTGACAGAACGTCACCAACAAACAAAACAAATAAATTGTAAAATGTAAAATTTAAAAATAAAATATAGCTGCAGGAATACATTAACTAGAAAGATGAATTATGTAGATAAGTTTTATTACTATCATTTTTTAAGCCACTGGCGAATGTTTTTTTGCCGTTGTTTAGTGTCACCCTGTCATGGCCAAGTACACCCAGTGGCGTCACTAGGAGGTGCGGTGGAGGTGGACCGCCCCGGGTGACACTAACCCTAGAAACGCCTCTGAGTACACCCTTTTAATATATTTTTTTTTGAGCCAGTATGATTGCAGTCTCACCCCATTTATATTATAACGAGATTCGACGCTCCCATTGATATCAAACCTAAGGCTACGCCGCTGCAATTATGTCCCTCTTCTTTGGCCTCTTCGTTCCCACCCCCAGTGGCGTCACCAGACCTCATGTTTCATTGTCACCCATAAGGCCGCTCAGGGCAGTGTGGAGACGCCTGATCAAGTGGCCATCTTTCAAACCACTCCCTGTGATCGTTCTCGCCGCCTGGACCGTCGACCCTGTGAGTTAAGAGAAAATAACTGACAGATGCTGACCTGGGACCAGGGAAACTGTGGCCGCCCTGGTCAATTGTTTAAAAAGATTTGAGAACAGGGGGAGCGGGTGGTTGGGGCTATTCGCTTGTGGCTATGTTATCAATTACACACCATTCGATGGCTTTGTCTCGGGACTCGCTTGTAATTCACCCGGTGATAAATTGGAAGCTAATGAAATCCCTGTGGCTTGTAAAGTTACAAAACGTAACATTATTTCAAGCAATCATTCACTTGATTCAGCAACAGTAGTTTGCTTTTTGAAACATACTCGTTTCGTTCGTTCGTTCGTTTTTTTTTTTTTTTCTTTATTAATTTTATTTTTATTTTATTTTTTTATTTTGCTCTTGGCACTTTGCTATTGCCCTTTAAGATATGTTTATTATATGGCTTTAACAAACACATATTTTTGGAAGTTTTTACTTAAGCCTGTTTCTAGACTCTAGACACATGTTTTATATCAATTAACTTTTTTTATGTACAGATTTAAATAGCTACAGGATCGTTCATATATAAAAAAAAAAAAATTACTTATCATGAATTAACTCTCTTAAATTAACAAAATTCAATGGAAAAGACGTAAACAAGGTAAGGGTTTTACGTCTTTTCCATTGAATTTTGTATAAGCCTGACTGCAGTCCTACCCATCATTTTGTTTACTACTTAAATTAACACCATAACAAATATTAAATACGTGATAGTTGACGGCAAGAAAAGATACGGTAAAATCCTGGATCGAATCAATGACGCGGTAACCCCTGCCACTTGTTGCCCTAATCCGTTACGGCTGGACATGACCAGTTCAGACCCAGGTAATGCCCAGTGCGGTCAGTCCGATTAGGGATTAATAGCCAGTATCATTGTTGGCTGGTAGAATTATCAAGCTAATCGCTGTGATAGTGTCTTTGTGACCATATTACAAAGGGAAACAAGCGCTCGTTTGCTGTCAACGAAACCAAACTTCATGACATTGTATCATTGTTATTGTTCATTGCCTATTTGAAGAGAACCTTTTAAGAAATGGCAGGCGACCTACCAGCCGACTCAAACAAACTAATAATAGTTATCATTGTAATAAAAATTAATTAATTAATTTACAAAGAAACAATAATTAGTAACTGAACACCAATTTGTAAATGATAATAAAAGAGAAAACAAATAAGATGGGCTTGTACCGGTTTTTAAAAAGTTGTTCGATTAATCGGTAAAATTGTTATCGATTACTTTCGATTAGTTATGAATTGGAGAAAAAATACAAATATTTTCAATTTTGTGAAATTTTAATCGATCAAGTTAATCTTAATCGATGTATTTTTTAAAGGTTAATTTATTAATAAACCGTAAATTTCCTTAGCCCTTCAATTAGGAATTCATTTTATTCCAGGCAAGCGTCGTCCAGGATATATCTCACCGTCTTTGCCTCATGGCGATGGTCTCTCTTGCCAATGACGTCATGCCTGAGGTGAATTATTCCTTATCAGTCCAGCTTGAATCACGACGGGCAAAATTAGACCAGTGGGACACCTGCCAGACTGGACCAGCCCATGACGTCATGGGGCAGTGGTGTGTGGGAGTCAGGTGTACTTAGGTCCTGTTTACTTTGAAACCATCACTCCGCCTCAACAGGGGAACTTGTTTTTCATTACTATTATTTACGTGTATCTCTTAATGAAATGTTGCAGCTCTGTAGAACAGCTTGCCCTTGCAGTAAAAATTAAAAGAGCTACATATTTCACGTAGAGCGCCGTGAGCCCAGTTCCTTACTGGGATACACCGCTTTATAAATTACCTATTTATTATAATCATTTTTATTATTTTTAATGTCATTCACTGACGTGGCTAGGGGATAGGGGGGTGTCCTAATTCGAAAGTCCCCCCATACCCCCACTTGAGAAGGGCCCCCATAGGAGTGTTGAAAAATTTATTTTACATGAAACATTACACCACCGCCATGTCTGCAAGGCCTCCGAAAGAGGCCAAGTCCCCCCCCCCCTCAAATCCCCATCATTGCTATAAGCTGGCGACCCCTCAACCCCCATCTCCCATCACTCTACCTTTTCAGATCACTATAGACCCTACTAGGATGTGCAAGTGGTGGGGAAGGGCTGAAGACACCATGTCAGGAGGTAACACCGAATAGAAAAACTACATGTTTGATTTTAATTTCTAGCTGGACTTAACCAGCGAATAACCGATCACGGGTTCTATGGTTATAACCATTATGAAAAGGGACCCGGCAGAGCGCTCAGCTGGAGTACGAGAGTCATGGGTTCGAGTCTTGGTGAAGGCAGGACCCTGTTCTCGTAGCTAAAAGTGTCTAAATGCGTACCTAGTTTGGGGCAGTACAAGTGAATTGGCATTGCGCTAGCCACATAATCCTCTGTATGTCATTGCCATAAAAACTTGTGAAAGCTGCTTCATGTGCTCCATAGGAAAGACAGCATGGGAAACTATAACAACCAATGGGAAAGTTCAGTTTTGAGGAGTCACACATGAGAAGAGAGCCCTTATTCTAACCAAATAGATGACATTATTGAAATTAATGATAGGAACTCCACCTCTGTGAATCATATGCTGGCATGCCTAATTGAAAATACATACATAAATAACTACATTCACAGGTATATAACAATAATTAGATATGCCCCCGTATCCGCTTACTAAGACCAGCATTGCATGGTTCACTACCCCCTACGGCGCCCTAGTTTGTACAACTAATTCCAAGGCTTTTTTATCGTAACGCATCGGGTACCATTGATCCACTTTCATTTCCTTAAAAAAAAACAGTAAAAATGACTGAAATAAAATTTTCTTTAGATCAATGTTATTCCATGCTGTATGTGGTGATCCCGCAATACTCAGTCCGCGAGATTAAAGTTTACATGAGACTTAAGCTTACTTTATGTTGAATGGCGTTGACATAGACATACAACTTTGTGGCTCAAGAAGGATTAGATACAGGTACAACACGCAGATAGAAGCAATACAAATCTTAATTCTTTCATATAAACGATGTTGATGCTTGGATTTTGTTGGATGTATTGTGCCCTTATGTCTTACAATGAACATGACCTAAAAACACCACCGCAGTCCCCAGTTCAGCGTTAAATTTTTATGAGGATTATATTGTAAATAGATTTGTAATCCTTTTACTTCAAAGCGAATACATAATAATAATTTGATCATTTCAATGCCATCTCATAGCAAGCAATAACACATGGTCTCAAACCTGAGCACCCCTTGTTACAAACATTTACGTTGTAACGCGCATTGATAAACAGGGTGCAAATATTAAACACGTATAGTTGTTACATATAAGAGTCAAACCTCTTACTATTTTAAATTCCCCGTGTTCGGAATCATTTTTAATTATCAAATTGTTCCAGTTAATCTCATCTCAGAACGTGAAGACATATTTGTGTACCAGTTAATCTCATCTCAGAACGTGAAGACATATTTGTGTACCAGTTAATCTCATCTTAGCACGTGAAGACATATTTGTGTACCAGTTAATCTCATCTTAGCACGTGAAGACATATTGTGTACCAGTTAATCTCATCTTAGCACGTGAAGAAATATTTGTGTACCAGTTAATCTCATCTCAGAACGTGAAGACATATTTGTGTACCAGTTAATCTCATCTCAGAACGTGAAGAAATATTTGTGTACCAGTAAATCTCATCTTAGAACGTGAAGAGATCTTTGTGTACCAGTTAATCTCATCTTAGAACGTGAAGAAATATTTGTGTACCAGTTAAATCTCATCTTAGCACGTGAAGACATATTGTGTACCAGTTAATCTCATCTTAGCACGTGAAGAAATATTTGTGTACCAGTTAATCTCATCTCAGAACGTGAAGACATATTTGTGTACCAGTTAATCTCATCTCAGAACGTGAAGAAATATTTGTGTACCAGTTAATCTCATCTTAGAACGTGAAGAAATCTTTGTGTACCAGTTAATCTCATCTTAGAACGTGAAGAAATATTTGTGTACCAGTTAATCTCATCTCAGAACGTGAAGACATATTTGTGTACCAGTTAATCTCATCTCAGAACGTGAAGACAT
>MUZC01004711.1:243778-257047 GCA_002072015.1 Radix auricularia | reverse complement strand
TTTGTGTACCAGTTAATCTCATCTCAGAACGTGAAGACATCTTTGTGTACCAGTTAATCTCATCTCAGAACGTGAAGACATCTTTGTGTACCAGTTAATCTCATCTCAGAACGTGAAGAAATCTTTGTGTACCAGTTCACTGTCACCATACGACTTAAAGTAAAATTCTTTTATTCTAACAAACAGTGGATTTTGTCGTCGTAAGGCACGTTACAAATGAAAATGAATTTTCCCTTGACTGTTGTCAGTTTGAAAACCGTTATTTGTGACAGTTGGTCTGCTTCACCTCAAGTGTGACCCGATGTTCTGGGTGATTCAATCGAGTGCTGCTAATCTTCTAACACCTGGAACATTATTCCGGGGGTGGGGGACGACTACTTTTTGTGTGCCTAACCCCCCCTCCCCACACGCACACATCAAATATCAATACCGTGTGTGTGGGGGGGGGGCAGACAGCTGGTATGTGTTACAACTGTTACATCACTGGTGTGTTTATCAGCAGTTTGACTCAGTGTCTCCCAAACTTTATTTTCAGATCCTCTTTTGATTTTGATTCAAGTAAACGTGTATGCCATAACTGTATCTATAATTGACTTAAATCTAAAATAAAAAGACCTCAAATGTGTGTATATTTTTCAACGTTTACTCTAAGAAATTCAGAAATTCAATGAAGCATGTTATTTTATAAATTTAAAAGTGATAATATGTGAAGGTGTTATTAGTTAAAATTAATTTTATTTAAAAAAAAATTTCGTTTTTATTTAGTTTATTCATTAATTTTTATAAACCAGAGGTTCGGAGACTTCGATGGCTGAGTTATTTCCCCTCAGTATAACCTCCAACTCCATGTTCCCTGAAATCTCCAATCTACTCACTGAGAAGGGACTTTTTTTTCCCTTTACAAACGCTTCTCTGTGGACGGTGATCTCTTATAAAAACTATGTAACTCTAACCCCCCCCCCTTCCTTCTATCCTTACCATTAAATGGTACAGTTTTGCCAAGAGACCTGGGTTCTTTCAAAGAAGGATTCTCTCTACCGGCCTCGATTAAAAGCTAATTATTATACAAATTACTTAAAGGTCTTTATTGGGTGGGTAAACAAGAAGTAAACTCTCCAAAAAGCACTATATTTTCGAAAGTATATTTTTTTCTCATGTTCCTTCGCTGATATACTCTGTTTACGTCCAGACTTTTGAGAACACTTGATGGTTACGTGAAACTCTCCTTAGTCATACTCTGTTGGGGTGATCGTAGACTGATTTAAATGTGAATGGTCTCAAGTCTCAAGTTATGAAACTCTCATTTCCTGTTTCATTCACATTGAACAGATAACCTAGCTGTTAACGGAGGGAGGGTGCTAATAAAATATCTCATTCAAATTCCCGATCATATAAATAATATATAAACACCCAGTGGTGTGGTTCTGTATGTTTGAATTACAGGGTTCTTAATCTCTTGTTCTTGGTTTTTCTGCACAATTTTAAAACTTGTTATGTATTTGAATCCTGCAAGTCAAGGGCAGCTGACAGCTGTCTCTAGCAAGCTGCAGTGAGGAGTCGCCGCCCTTGATTCCGACTTGATAGATATTATGAAGTGCACTTGAGCCCCTGCCTATTGTTTCACCAATAATCTCAAACAGCTTCTGAAGATCTGTCCAATGACTTGGCCAACCTTTAGGCGTGTTGGTCTCAGAGAATGCCAGGTAGGAGCTATGAATGACATCTTCCAGGCGAGCAGACGAGAAATTGTTACCTGAGCCAGGATTGGCAAGGTAAGGTAACAGAAGCCTCGAGGCGATTCTCATTGCGTTGTAACTAGGATGTGGGAAATGAAGGGTTAAAACTAGGATGTGGGACATTGTTACGTCCGCAAGTGTTATTAAATTCTCTAACTTACAATAAATGTTATTGTAGGAAAGACCTTTGCCCGCGTTATACTAAAACGTTTACAAAGCCTAGCATCCCGCGTCTATCCAGAATCTCAGTGTGGTTTCCGGTCCGGTCGGTCTACCATAGACATGGTGTTCTCCATACGACAGCTCCAGGAAAAATGCAGAGAGCAGCAGATGCCACTATACATTGCATTTGTGGACCTTACAAAAGCCTTCGACTTAGTCAGTCGCAACGGGCTATTCCAAATACTGGCAAAAATTGGATGTCCCCCTCACCTACTTGCCATCATCAGACAGTTCCATGAAAATATGCTTGGCACAGTACAGTTCGATGGAGCTAAGTCAGAGGCCTTCCCTGTCAGCAGCGGAGTTAAACAAGGTTGTGTACTCGCACCAACACTCTTCGCAATATTCTTCTCTGTACTTCTTCGATACGCATTCAAGGATAGCAGTGAGGGAATCTGGTTACATACCAGAGCTGATGGAGGACTTTTCAACACTGCCCGCCTCCGAGCCAAGACCAAAACGACGGATGTCCTAATTCGAGAGCTACTATTTGCGGATGATGCGGCACTAACAGCACATACAGAATCTGGTTTGCAACAACTCGTGTCAAGCTTCTCCAATGCCTGCAAAGAATTTGGTCTGCAAATCAGCTTGAAAAAGACAAACATCATGGCCCAAGACACTCGACCTCCTCCTACCATAAATATCGATAATGAAAACTTGGAGGTTGTGGACAGCTTCACCTACTTGGGATCCAAGGTCTCCAATACACTGTCCATTGAAGAAGAAATAAACAGCAGAATTGGCAAGGCAGCCGCAACAATGGCTAAACTAAATAAGCGGGTCTGGCAAAACACCAAGCTAACGGAGAAAACCAAACTGTGCGTCTATCGAGCCTGTGTCATCAGTACACTACTATATGGGAGCGAGACATGGACCACTTATACATCACAAGAGCGTAAGCTTAACAGCTTCCATTTGAGATGCTTGCGCCACATCCTTGGTATTAAATGGCAAGAAAAAGTGCCTAATAGTGAGGTACTAACGCGTGCCAATACCCAAAGCATGTTCTCAATTCTTAGTGAAAGACGCCTGAGGTGGCTAGGACATGTCAAAAGAATGAGCCCCGGCCGCATCCCGAAGGATCTCCTATATGGTGAACTTGCTTCAGGAAAGAGGAAAACAGGTCGCCCACGCTTGCGATTTAAAGATGTCTGTCAAAGGGACATGAAAGCAGCCAAAATACATACAAGTGACTGGGAGTGTAAGGCAGAAGACCGATCTACGTGGCGCACAGTTGTCAAAGAGGGCGTCATAGTAGCCGAGGAGCGAAGAATGGAGGAGGCTGCAGACAGAAGAGCTAGGAGAAAGGCCAAAACATTTGGAAGCACAGAACTCGTGTGTAAAAACTGTGGCAAAGACTGTCACTCAAGGATAGGACTGCACAGTCACTCGAGGAAATGCAACCCAACCCAACGGTGATGCACCATCGTCTCGCGAGACGGAAGGATGCCGGATGAACGGAGGGAGGGGAATTTTTTTAAGGTATTGATTTGTTTATTTATATCCGATTTCTTGATATGTAAGCGTGGGTGGTGGGTAAATGAGTTCGTGGGTGGGCGGATAAAGGGGTTGATGGCTGGGTGGGTAAATGGGTTGGTGAGTGGGTAGTGAGTTTTGATTGACTGGTTAAGGGATGTATCAGATATTGAAAGATATAAATATTGTGGAACGTGAAAATAACCATCCGCCCCCTTCACCCGTCACTTTTACGTAATTTTACGTAGCCTCCCCACTCTACTATCACAATGCATAACCTCTTTTGTGCATTACCATCACCCCGCTAAAATATGCGACTTTGCCTTACAAATAAAGGCTCCTTATCCCAGTCTACTCTCTCACTCTCTCCTCCCAAAACCCGCTATGACACGGTACATCAGATGCCCGTCCCATCCCCGCAACGTCTACAGTCTACATTTACCCCCTGGAACAAGGCTCCTTTACGACAAACCTGAAAAGCCATCAAGCTAGAAGTTGTTTTCGTAACTGAGTTTAGTCTGAATCGTCTTCCTATTAGCTATTTATATCTGACCTAAGTCAAGTACTGGGTGAGATCAGATTAGGTCAGATCAAGTTCAATAGACGTCTTAGATTTCAGAAGTCGCCCCGCCCCCATTTTTTCCGCGTTTAAAATCGTACCGTATCGCTCTCTCTCTCTCTCTCTCTCTCTCTCTCTCTCTCTCTTTCTGATGCTTTAATCTTCCATCACTCTACCTCTCCCTCTCTCTACCCTCCTACTCCTATCTTACTTCCTATACCTATTTCCACCCTCTTTCATTCATCATTTGAATTTAATTAAGCAGTTATATCAATTATAAGTCACATTATGGCAAAAACTTGTTTCAGTTTCATCAGATCTGAAAATTTTTAAAGCGCTTTCGTAATAACAGATGTCAATGGATCTCTATTTTTATACTATATCCGTATCCACGTGAAAAATGTTTAACAAATTATATTATCTTGCTTTTTTAACATGACATCATAGTTTAGAATTTCTGCCATCGCTTTATTATGGTACTCTTTAAACCGCGTGATTCTTTCCTCAATATACATTCACAAGTCTGTGCACTTCTCTAAACCCAGTTATTCCTTCCTCAATATTCGTTCACAAGTCTGTGTTAACAATCTAAACAAGAATTATTGTTGAACTATTGTTAGTTCATCATCCGTTCATTTTGTCGAGTGCGTTACATTGGTCTTTTTTTTTTCCTTTAGTGTGCAAAGCACATTATGTTTGTAAGGTTTGTAACATTATTGTGCACTGCGCATTATGTTTGTAAGGTTTGTTACATTATTGTGCACTGCGCATTATGTTTGTAAGGTTTGTTACATTATTGTGCACTGCGCATTATGTTTGTAAGGTTTGTTACATTAGTAGGCACAGCACATAATTTCTGAAAGGTTTGTTATATTAGTGTGCACAGCACATTATTTCTGTAAGGTGTGTTACATTCGTTCGTCCCGCACATTATTTTGTACTCTGTACAGCCCAGGTGTCTAACCACAGGAATGTCCTCTATTTCTAAGGCGTGTTACTATTTCAAGTCGTCTTTTTAAAACTGTTGCCGACCATGGTAGCTGGTGTGTTCATGGTAACATACACGTAGGAAACAAATGGGATTTGGGGGGGGGGGGGTTGAAGAAGTCTTCCGTGACAAAGTCATAAATTATTTCGTATGAACTCATGGGAACTAAAGAGTTGGGATTCCAACATGGGATTCATACGTCTCTGTCACTCTTTCCTCTTTATACATAACTCTTTTACTTTCTGTCCCCCTCTTTCTATCTCACTCCTGTATATAAACGATGTTACCGTTTAAAGATAATCTCATTAAAATAGTCAATTTTATCAAGAAATATAACAAAAGATTTCATAGAATAAATTGCCAAGATGATTCTACATTTAGTTTCATTCGTCTTCTTATGCTTAGTGTTAGTTTCTCCTGCATAAAATCACTCGTAAGACCAAGTGCCTATTGGCACAATGGATTAGCGATGTCTCTTGTCTTATCCTTACAGACGCTCCTTCAATACAGGAGATTATTGCGTCCACAGAAGATGCCGATCTGTTGGCAAGTGATGCAGTGTTCACAGGCCACGGCTATGAGGGTTCAACGCATTGCCGCCTTTATTTCCCTAACTAGTGTTAGGTACTCATTTGGAGCAAGGTGGACACATGGACGTCCTAGGTTCCGGAAACAAACCTTTGCATTGACATGGATTTGAACCCGTGATCATCGGCTATGGCGGATTGAAGGGGTGCTGATTGGTCTAAAGATGGGGTCCCCAATGATTTAAGGGTCCCAAACTTATTATATTGTATAATAAAGGTGGTTAGACCGGGCCCCAGGTGGGATTGCAGCCAGGGGCCCCGTGCAATCTTAATCCGCCCCTGGCCACCCGTACGCGTTTAAGACATGCTGTTACTGATGAGGAAAGTTGGGGCCGGTGATGAAATCGAGAAAGTGTTGGATGATGAATAGCGGGGGTGGGGGCGCAGGGATTTAAACGTTATACTTAATGTTAAACATGTAAGAGAAAGTTTAAGAAAACGTTCGATGTATAATATGTATTGAAGAATATACATAGTTATTAGCGTGCAAAGGGTGGCCTTATCAAACCATAAAAACTAACACTAACACTCTCAAAATTTTAAACTTTAATATAAGCGCAAGACTAAACATAACCATGAATAGCATAGGATGCAATAATCTTCCGTAAACGAGCAATATCTGAAATAGAGCAACGTGAAAACGTAGATAATGTTGTTTTTAAATGTGTATTATTATTATTATTATTATTATTATTATTATTATTATTATTATTATTTAATTATTTATTAACAATCATCTTTAAAAAAACTGTTTTTCCTTACTAGGACAATGAAATATTTTCTTTAGGCTTTGGGATGAGTGTTGTGTGGACATGTTAAAAATTAGATGGACTATTCTCTGGAATCCTTGTCTTGACACGCTAAATTAGGTGGCAGGTCTCTCCGACACAAGGCTACATACAGCATGCTCACATCCACCTACTCTCGTTAGTATGAATTACGTCATTCTCTGTGGCGAGATGCTATCTTTAAGTCACCGTGACTTGTGTCATGGACACCTCGTATCTCGCTACCATGACGGCGCATGTCCGCGCACATTTTGAACAGTTTGCCATTATCAGACTTGACCTTATTATTCCCCTCTCTCCGTCTGGTGCCGTTCTCCCCATGTCGAGCACCACCCAAAACTTGTCAATTCATGCATGACACATCGCTTCTCTGTTAACCTTTGAACTTTCAAAACAATTCAATGGCTTGGGAGTCTGCCGACAAAATTTCAGAAATATTTCTTACAATCTGTGAGTTTTTATAAATTGGTTGTGCTTGAATCTCGTCGATGGAACAAACTGATGAAATAAAACCTGGAAAGTGTAAAAGTTGGTAAAATATCGAAATAACTTTATATAATGTCGCAGAAAAACCACAAAACTCTGATCCGATCGCATAAATTGAAATTGAAAGAAACAAGACATTTAAGGGAATTCTTAAAACGTTCTTAGTTCTTTACTTAAGCTAAGACTTTTAAGCTAAGTTATAATTCTGTTAAAAGTTAAGCACCAAGTTATAAATCTGTTAAAAGTTAAGCACCAAGTTATAAATATGTTAAAAGCTGTGCACTAGGTTATAAATGTGTTAAAAGCTGTGCACTAGGTTATAAATGTGTTAAAAGCTGTGCACTAAATTATAATCTGTTAAAAGTTAAGCACCAAGTTATAAATCTGTTAAAAGTTGTGTACTAAACCTATCGAGATAGACAAAACTGATATTTCCAGCTGATCAATTGGTCGAGGTTGTCAAGCCACTTATTTTAAAAGTGAAAAAAAAAAAGTCAGACCTGTCTGAACTTTCGCAGCGCTTTATTCCCCGCTATTGGAACTACCGCTGTAAGAGCCCCATCCCCCCACCTACCCCACCCCTACCCTACCCCAGATCGAGGCCAGAGATGCCCTGAGATAACTCTTGTGATGGAGTGTTTTCAAAACATGGGGCCCTCCTTTTAATCAACGAACTCATCTGTTTGTGAGCTTGTTTGTGAGCTTGTTTGTGAGTTTGTTTTTATCGCCAGTGTAGAATCAAGATTTAGACAGTATCGCCACGCGAGTCAAGTCTAGGAACAGTTTCAGAGACTACCATTGACGGCAGTTTACTGATCTAGCAAATAGTTGATCAAAGGTCTCGAGATTGTGTGAATTTTCATTTTTTAAAAATGAAATATGCCTCTCTTCGCCTCTTTGATTACGTGGTCAAACATAGTCAAGCATTAAGGCTTTCAAAGCACAAGTTGCACTGTTAACACGTCACTAACGCTGCAGTCACAAAATTTTTTATTCATTTATTGAATAAAATGAGATTATATAAAGCTTTATTTTTTTTTTTTAGCCGTTGTCACTTTATTTATTGAAAAATGTCGATTTCTTCTAACTTCAGACATTATTTCGGACTTGGACACAAACGAATCCTGTAACACTATCCTTAATACCAACCCCAACCCTAAACATAAACCTAACCTTAACCCTAACCCCAACCCTAAACCTAACCCTCACATTTTCCCTTCCGTGGGCCATCACTTGCATTCAAGTCTTCTCTCCAAATTTTCCCCACATCCTACCCCCCGACCCCCCCCCACACACACACTTTCTCCTGCCACTGTTCCTCTCATTTAACAAGTGACATCCATTCATCCCTGACCTTGTTAGCCAGGTTGTTAGTGTCCGACTTGGTTTAAACATTACCAGGAAGGTGAATTCTTGGGATAGTAGTCGGTGTCCACTGCGCTACAGGTATGTTTACACGAGCCGAGTTCCTGGCGCTAGAACATAGGATAATAAATATCAGCTTAAGAATATTACTTGTTTGAAATAATTTCATCAAGCAAGAAATCTGGTCGAAGATTTATAGTAAATGGAAACAAATGTCAGGCTAACTCATACCCTGTTTACATGTTTTCCATTTAATGCTTAGATGGCTAAGAAGTACAATTAATGGATTTTTAACTTTAAAACTAAAACCCCCACATCTCTTTCATCGGCAATTTGTGTAACCAGACTCAATCTCGTTGCCCCTAAAAAACCGGAACTCCAAAAAACTCGTCTCATTTTTCCATTAGTGGTAAACTCGCGGCAAATGAAAGAACAAAAGCTGCATGCTTATCTCTGAGCCCAGGGCGCTCTGTTTCATATCTACACCATTTCGCCCCAGCGCCATAAACGAACAGGTTCTCCCCCCCCAGAGCCCAACTGTCGGGCCTGCTAGTCTCCCATAGACTCACAACCTCGTCAGAACAAGAAGCCTTTGTCCTGCGTAGATCGCACCTGATTCGGGAATCTCCGCATCATCAACACACTGCGTGGCATTTTCCCTGTTCCGGCCTGGCCCGTTATTCATGATAATTGTGTGGCGTCATGCGGTTTTCGTCATCGCCAATCACCGGCTTCCCTCCTCTGATGGGGGGGGGGGGGTTATAGTTATTGGCTCAACCTGTAAGAAAAAGACACGTGACCATAGGTGCTTCTCAATCAAATATCCTGCCCCTTGTTTGTCAAACAATTCACCTAAATAAACTTAGCAGGTATTCCCCCCCCCTCCTGCCTTTTCCCCATTTCCCGTGATCCATATTTCTAATATAACTTTACCTTTTCCATGAAAACCCGTCTCAGGGAAGGGGGAAAATACCTTACATCACCCCGTCCAGCCCTTTCCTCTGTTCTCAAAGCGCTCTTTCTTTCACGGGACCGTGCGCACTGACTCAACACAATTGTGCTCGCCTACTAAATATAACTCGTGCATTCAGCTTTAGCTGGGTTTTTTTTAACCATCCCCCATTCCCGCCTCACCAGGCAAGGTATTTTTTTCCTCCTATTTCCTCTTAATGATTGGAGCGTGTTGCCGGCCGGCATCAGCGGCAGTCAGTCATTCAT
Source organism: Radix auricularia (assembly GCA_002072015.1). NCBI lineage: Eukaryota > Metazoa > Mollusca > Gastropoda > Lymnaeidae > Radix > Radix auricularia. The sequence goes on along the minus strand of MUZC01004711.1, from coordinate 247,619 downwards.
CGTTCAAGGGCGCGCAACTGTCGATAGGAGATTTCTGTTTTAGTGGCGCGTCATCCGCATAGCGTTTAGCCTTTTCTCTCGGACAACGGTGAGTAGAGGGGTGTGGTTTGTTAGTGGTTAGAGGTGAGTAGTGGGGTGTGATGTTTTAGTGGTTAGAGGCGAGTAGTGGGGTGTGATGTGTTAGTGGGTAGAGGTGAGTAGAGGGGTGTGATGTGTTAGAGGTGAGTAGTGGGGTGTGATGTGTTAGTGGGTAGAGGTGAGTAGTGGGGTGTGATGTGTTAGAGGTGAGTAGTGGGGTGTGATGTGTTAGAGGTGAGTAGTGGGGTGCGATGTGTTAGAAGCTAGAGGTGATTAGTGGGTTGTGATGTGTTAGAGGTGAGTAGTGGGGTGCGATGTGTTAGAGGTGAGTGGTGGGGTGTGATGTGTTAGAGGTGAGTAGTGGGGTGCGATGTGTTAGTGGCTAGAGATAAGAAGTGGGGTGTGATGTGTTAGAGGTGAGTAGTGGGGTGCGATGTGTTAGAGGTGAGAAGTGGGGCGTGATGTGTTAGAGGTGAGTAGTGGGGTGCGATGTGTTAGAGGTGAGTAGTGGGGTGCGATGTGTTAGAGGTGAGTAGTGGGGTGTGATGTGTTAGAGGTGAGTAGTGGGGTGCGATGTGTTAGAGATGAGAAGTGGGGTGTGATGTGTTAGAGGTGAGTAGTGGGGTGCGATGTGTTAGAGGTGAGTAGTGGGGTGCGATGTGTTAGAAGCTAGAGGTGATTAGTGGGTTGTGATGTGTTAGAGGTGAGTAGTGGGGTGTGATGTGTTAGTGGGTAGAGGTGAGTAATGGGGTGTGATGTGTTAAAGGCTAGACCTGAGTAGTGGGGTATGAAGTGGTAGAGGCTAGAGGTAGTAGAGGGGTGTGATGTGTTAGAGGTGAGTAGTGGGGTGTGATGTGTTAGAGGCTAGAGGTAGTAGAGGGATGTGAGAGAAAGAAGTGGATAGTGGTAAAGTTTTTTAATAAAGTGTTAAGAATTGTTAGATATTAGAGTTTGGTAAATCAGGGAATAATTGTAAAGAATGTCGGAGGGGGCAGAGATATGGCTATAACCGACCCCATATTTAACCTGTGTTTTTATCAAACAACATATTGAACCTTTATCTTTCTCTTCCTGTACTTCTAAACCAATTCTGGTGTGCATTCTCACAGATCCTTTTTCAAGGAAAGTTATGGGTGCTACCCTTGGTTCAAACAATTGTAGCTCACCACAACATCACAACACCACAACACCACAACATCACAACACCACAACATCACAACACCACAACATCCGTTAACGTAAAGGCATACACCACAACATCCGTTAACGTAAAGGCATATACACCACAACATCCGTTAACGTAAAGGCATATACACCACAACATCCTTAACGTAAAGGCATATACACCACAACATCCGTTAACGTAAAGGCATATACACCACAACATCCGTTAACATAAAGGCATATATACACCACAACATCCGTTAACGTAAAGGCATATACACCACAACATCCGTTAACATAAAGGCATATACACCACAACATCCGTTAACATAAAGGCATATACACCACAACATCCGTTAACATAAAGCATACACACCCTACTCCTAACCCCCCCCCCCCCCAGAAAATTAAACGTTTTGAGTTGTCAATAGTTCAATAGATTTTAAAACTTTATATCTCTGTATCAATGAGCATTGCATTAGCCGGAATCTCTTTTTTTGACGGGTGCAGCCCCCCCCCCCTCCAGAGCTGAAAGGGGAGGGTTTCCCTCATTCCACCCGCGCCTTGTTGTTTATCGCCACGCCCCCAGCCATGTTGACATTTGGTCTGCCGCCCGGGCTGTGTCCTACTCACTCACCACCACAGCTTTGTTATACCCACACACCCACACCCACACCCTCACAACACCCCTATCACCAGCAGTTAAAGTCTTTGTGTCTCAGGCTCAGCTCTATTATCCCAACACGTGCTTTCACTTCCAACAGCACACGACTCTCTCACGCTGTGTCAACTCTACTCACACACACACACCATCTGTGACTTTAACTAAACTTCGTGAGAAGAGTACCCTATTGAATGTTGGTTTCAATTTGCTAAGAATTAAACTTATTTCGAAGTTGCGTTAAACTGAACCTGTTCTGATATTATTTTTTTTTGTGCAATTTTTAAATTATATGTGATTTTCGAAAACAATTACACTTACATTTACATATATGTACATATCTTTATATTTAACTATTGCCCCGAAGACTTCGTCCATAGCTCTGTCCTTTGAACAAGCTGTTGCACACTAGTCATGATCATTTCCTGTGGTAAAGTTTTCAGAACATGAGTCAGTTTACTTAGACTCTATATAGTAATGGGCTTTCATTGCCTGGGGCCTGCCGTCTCCCTTTGCCTGGGATAATTATACTGCCTGACAATAAATACAGGCGTTCTTCACTGCACGTGTTTGCCATCATGCGCATAGTTCGTATCACTCTCAGACATCCTGTTGTATAAAAACACCCTTAGCATTCACAACACCCCATGCACAGCAGACACGTGATATGAAAAGTGTCATTTCATATCACCAAATACTCTGGCATACAACCAACTGACGTCATAACCCAGTCAGACGTCCCGCGACTAGCGCTAATCTTTATCCTTACAACTTTCAACCTTTAACCACAGACATCACGGACACAGTGTCTCTCGTCTAATGTAATTTTAATGGCTACTGTATCCCCGCGGGTTATGGACGCCGCAAAATGATGTTGATGGCCCCTCATAACGACCATCCTCATATGCTGCTGTTGGGCTAAATATCACCCTTTAACCTCACAGGATACGAGATCTGTTTGAGATTTGTTACAGCGCCGTGTACTGTTGTAACATTTGGCTCTTGGGGTGATTTGAGACGATTTTACCTTAAATTTTTTTACAAGTTTTGTCACTTATCGAAAGTTGTTAAATATTTCGAAGCCCACGTTGAATCTCAAACACACTCACTAGTAGTTCCTCCTACTCCCATTCTATAACACCACTTCTTACTCCCATTCTATAACACCACCCCTTACTCCCATTCTATAACACCACCTCTTACTCCCATTCTATAACACCACCTCTTACTCCCATTCTATAACACCACCTCTTATCCCCATTCTATAACACCACTTCTTACTCCCATTCTATAACACCACTTCTTACTCCCATTCTATAACACCACCATTTCTTCTATTCGCCCGGACACCACCATTTCTTCTATTCGCCCGGACACCACCACTTCTTCTATTCTTCCAGACACCACCACTGCTTCTATCCGCCTGGACACCACCATTTCTTCTATGCGCCCGGACACCACCACTCGACACTTTCTTTTCTATCTCTAAGGTTTGTTATTCCGTCTTCAAAAATTTAAACGCGTGTGTGACGTAATATAGCATCTATTTTCTGTGCAAAATGTTGCACCCTACATAAACACGTTCTAATATTATTCTTATCACAAGTTTTCATCTCACATACACACTTATTGAGTTTATCATTTTCAATGTTTGAATGCCGCATAAAGTGTATTATTATGATCCTTAACAATTTTTTTAAATCCCACATAGACATCTATTTATATTATCCTTAACAAAATTTGCTGCGCTGTGATTTTGAATTGCTGCACAAACCCTCCCCCCCTTACATACCCACCCCCTACGTACTCACCTTCTCTGACCCGGATGTTATTGCAATGAGAGCATCCACCGAAGCTCGTTGCGCCAATTAAACTCGTGGTTGGGGTCAAATCCTGGAACCCTGTTCACAGTTTGTTACTGTCTCAGAACAATACCCC
>MUZC01004711.1:225440-243741 GCA_002072015.1 Radix auricularia | reverse complement strand
GCCCCCTCCCCCACAGCGTCTGTTGACATCCCCATACGGTGAACGGTTGAATTCCTGACCGCACCAGTGGGTTCCCTTATAGGTGAGTGCTGATAAAGACGTGAATCAAGGTCAAAATACAACTAGATGTACTAGTCAATATTACGAACTAATCCACGTCTTGCATTTCAACCTCACAAAAAGGTTCATTTCCTGTATTACTTTGTAAAATTTTGTTAAATCAGCTTTATATAAATTTGCCAAATTTCCTTAATTGACGTTAAAAAAAAAGAAGAAAACATTAAGATGCTTTCAAATTATGTACGTTAGCAGTCCATTGCTTCACCAGGAGGAGGATAAAGTAGCAAACTGTTGAGTCTTTTAAAAAAAAATTAATTAAAAAAAATATTTTTAAAAAACTCTACTGAAATACAAATACAATTCAAAAGACAGCTGGGTGTGCTATAGACTGAGTGTTGTGTAGAAATGATCTTGTCGGGGCTGGGAAGGGGGGGGGATATAGATTTTTCTATTGTCAATGACCTTATTTTTTTTTATAGAGTTGTTTACAAGACTTGTGTCAAAGGTATTTGGACAACAAAAACTGAGTCATCTAATATCACTTGTAGGGCATCGAATACGTCTTGTTTGCTGCTGATTTACCGTAAGGCTTCGCTTTCTCAGAGTACCTTAGAAAGTTCTGACTCTCGCTAGTTCTCACTACATCTCTCTCTCTCTCTTTCTCTCTCTCTCTCTCTCTCTCTCTCTCACACACACACACACACACACACACACGTGCGCACACACACACACACACTCATGCACACACATAATTTCTTGTTATTCTCTCTTGACATTGTATAACGTAAAAGTATAACGAAACATTAGCAAATTATTTCTTACATAACTTAAAAAAATTCACTGCTGAACGTTTTAACACACGGAGGACAAGACACAAACACTATAACACTATCCACAAACATACACATTAAAAGAACCCGTAAAAAACAAGTTTTTCCACTATAAATCCTTTATATAAGAGACATAACTATAAGGATGTTTAGTATAACAAGCAGAGCAAAACAATCCGAAAATGCAAAATTCTAGTTATGTCTCGTAAAACGTGTTTAATATAATGCGCACCGATCGGTAATATATTTTTAAAAAGTATTGTCAATATAATCCGCACCTTATTGCACGACATGATAGGTTGTTGAACATATTACGCACCACAACATTCTATCTCAAAAAATTTAATTGATTTAAAGAGATAAATAAAATAATTTTAAAATTCAATAATTCAATTACTGTCGATCTGAAATTTTAATACATCATTTTTATCAATGGCATGAGTCTGCTTGCAAAATTTCAGCTCGCTAGCTTACGAGAAAGTGGGTTAAAAATCGATCCAAAGTTTTTTCGGCAAGGTCGCACGGTCGGTCGGTGGCCCGCCCCACTCAGACACCACAAGTTAATATAAAGGATTTTAAAAGTTTGTTCTCTCAGCCTTATGTTGTTATGATTCAGATTTTGTGAACAAATTATCTATTCGTTATTTCGTATTCTCTTACGGTGTAGGCAGATAGTTCTCCGTCTTATTGTGTTTTCTTCTCTATTTTTTTTTTGCGCTAGATGTTTGTGTGTTTACTTCATGTGTTTACATCATGTGTTTACTTTCGGGTGGTTACTTGATATGTTTACTTTTTATGTTTACTTCCTATGTTAACAAAATGTGTTTACTTCATGTGTTTACTACATGTGTTAATGTCATGTGTTTAGTACATGTGTTCATGTCATATGTTTACTTCATCTCACTTATCCTCCACGTCAGCCTGGACTTTCTTCTTGATTTATTTTTGCGGATATCGGACAAACCGGCGCCACGCCCCAACACACTCATATAGCCCCCACCCCACCCCACCCCCTTAAAAGTCCCACGGCGCCACTGTTTTTTTGCACTGTTTTGGTTTGAATGCCATTCATCGATTTCTTGTTGGCAGTGAAGCAAGGCTTCATTTCTTGTTATTGACTTGCAGCCTCTCTACCAGGCACGTGAGCTCAGATTCCCGCCCTTGCTGACCTACATATATTATAGACGATGTATGTCTACGTCTGCAGAATTCTAAGCCGGCTGTGAAGAACGAGCGAACGAAAGATAGTCTTTTCTCTCATAGTGAGAGGGGCTGGAATGGAGGAATAGATTGATAGAGATAGAGTGAGTGAGAGAGAGAGAATGGGGAAACGAAGGTGTAAAGTGGCTTGCTGTGCCTCAGGTCTGTGTTAGCAGCAGTGGCGTCGCTAGGGGGGGGGCGGGGGCGGGCCACCCCGAGTGACACCAACCCTAGCGACGCCTCTGGTTAGCAGTACATTACGTGCATAAATCTTAGTTAACATCGTGGAGACACAAGAGAAAAATATTGATTGAATAGTGGCAGTGGTTTGAGAGAAAGATGTGTAATATTCTCTTCTACGTAAACAAACTCAATCAGATTTTCTCTTTATTTAAACACGCTATAGCTTTTTGAAAACAGACCGAGGAAATACACTCTAATGAAACAGTCAGCAAAATGAGTAAGAATCGCTGCAGTGTTGAAACATTTTTTCCCAAGTTATTTTTATTATGTTTTGCAACATTAAATTTTATTAACAGAAAACTATTAGAAGTGAATCCAATATTTGATTTACTTTTAATCGTTCCCCAAGCTCAGGCTTGATTTCTCTCATAACTCTTCCATCGTTATCTCAGCTCTTAACTAGGGTTATCAATATTGTTTGGGGAAAAAAAAGCTGCTCGGGTACCCGTCCAAATCTTGAACGGGTTCCCGGGTTAGCCGTTCGAAACAACTCTAAATTTTCGTCGTCATGCCCGCTGTTAACTTTATATTTCTTTGTTTATTAGATGGATTCAAATTTACATGCAATGAATCAGCGATGTAAATATGATAACTTTGAAATATTGCTGTAGTACAGTGGTGTAAAAATCAATTAGCGGAGGGGTGACGAAGTGAACAAATTTGTTTGTTTTAAAAGATTTTTGTTTCATGTTCCAAGAAAACAATAGGTATTAAAATACATTGTAGTTTGTCAGGAGCTTCTTTTATCTCCGATTGACAGTTATTTCTTTTTAAGCGTTTTCGTTTTAAACGTATTTCACAATCTATATTTTAAACGAAAAGTTTTAATTGGATCAATTATTCGCGAGATGAAATGTGAAAAAAGAAGAGCCTGAGCTTGACCACCGTTGGTGTAAACATTGAAGTAACACTTTCACGGGTACACAGGCACAGACTTGCTTCCCCTTGTGATCGCACAGCAACGGGTACCCGGGAAGTTCCGGTTGACGGACCTTCTTCTGACCAAACCAAGAACCTCTAATACTTGAGGACTTTTCTGTTTGATCTTGTACCAAGGCTGTCTAAATTCTTACTCCAAAATATATTTACTGTTTAGGGGAAAATTTGAAATAAGCATTATTTAATCATTTTTAATAATATTAATAAATAATAATCCATTTAATAATTTGTTGAATGCTTGTAAGGAATCGATATTATTATCATTTAGATAGTATTTTTACTGCGTTATTACACAATTTCTACAATATTTTGTACCCCATTAGTTTGACTCGTTCAGGCTCGTTTACGGTCAGCTATTGTGGTTTTGTTTATTAATAGCCCCTGGATGTTGCGGTGGTATTTGAATAAATTAAGTTTATTAGTCACACAAAGGTGGAGCCATCTAGAGTGAGCCATCTAGAGTGAGCCATCTAGAATGAGCCATCAAGAGTGAGCCATCATGAGTGAGCCATCTAGAGTGAGCCATCAAGAGTGAGGAATCTAGAGTGTGCCATCTAGAGTGAGCCATCTAGAGTGAGCCATCAATAGTGTGCCATCTAGAGTGAGCCATCTAGAGTGAGCCATCTAGCGTGAGCCATCTAGAGTGAGCCATCAATAGTGTGCCATCTAGAGGGAGTCATCTAGAGTGAGCCATCAAGAGTGAGCCATCTAGTGTGAGCCATCAATAGTGTGCCATCTAGAGTGAGTCATCTGGAGTGAGCCATCAAGAGTGAGCCATCTAGTGTGAGCCATCTAGAGTGAGTCATCTAGAGTGAGCCATCAAGAGTGAGCCATCAAGAGTGAGCCATCTAGTGTGAGCCATCAATAGTGTGCCATCTAGAGTGAGCCATCAAGAGTGAGCCATCAAGAGTGAGCCATCTAGTGTGAGCCATCAATAGTGTGCCATCTAGAGTGAGTCATCTAGAGTGAGTCATCTAGAGTGAGTCATCTAGAGTGAGTCATCTAGAGTGAGCCATCAGCAATGCGTCATGCTTCAGATGTTACAAAAAACAATGAGATTGATGCATTTTTCCTGGCCATCTGTCGAACATACATGACCTGTCCTTCATAAACACCCGCAACTTAACGCTGACCTTGCATGCCTTGTGCAGCAGGTGAGCTAATGCGAGAGCAACTCCCGCATGACTGTCCCGTGTCTTTTCTGTAAGCTCTGAGTCACCTGACCCTCTTGTTGCCAAAACCACAGATGTTCTCATTTATTTTAAATTATCGTCACATTGTCCAGGGCTGATTCTCTTGAACTTACGATACAGGAACGGATTTATAAGGACTTTAAAGACTCACAAAATGAAACTATGTTATAAATTACTCGTTAATATATATTTTTTTTAAAACACATTCAAAATTTTGATTTAAAAATCGCTGTCCGCGGAAAGAAGAGATAAATTGTGTGTCGGCGCTTGAGGTACCAAAGACGCTGGCCGGAGTGGCATCAGGGAACCCACGCCTTGTATTCACGTGGCCCGTGTGGCACCAATGAAACCACGCCCCTTATTCAAATGGCCCATGTGGAACCAATGAAAACCACGCACTGTATTCACGTGGCCCGCTTGGCACCAATGAAAACCACGCCCCGTATTTACATGGCACCAATGAAAACCACGCCCTGTATTCACGTGGCACCAATGAAAACCACGCCCCGCATTCACGTGTTAGCTCATCAAATAAGAATGTTATTTTCCCTATCACAGGCGACTTGCAGCTAGTTTAGATCTGTTCAAATTTCCCATCGATTTTTCCACTGTCTGGAGCTGTGCCAGGTTCCTGTAATGATGATGTCTACCCCATCTGGACGTGGACATCTCTCTCCGGAGACTACACAACAAAACTGTCTGCCGGGATACATGAGCCTCGTTTTGAAATGGATCGTTAAGTCATGGTGGATAAATGAAAACATCAAGCAGTGTTGACAAGATTTCCATGTTACATGTTTTGAAAGTGATGTTTTGGGGTTAGACATGCAATGTTTGGTGAGTGTAATGTTTTAAGGCTTAACATGTTTTTACGAAATAAGATTAAGTAGAAAGATGGGGTCAAATCTTTCAAATATGTCTAAATGAAGAAATTTTTAACATGCTCAATATTGCTTTATGATCACCAAATATATCTTTTAAATTTGGATAGATTGACTGGTTCTAGTCAATTTCAACAACTAAATCAAATCTTTTAAACATTTTTATTGCTTATCTAAATTCTTATTTAAAACTACACATCTTTATTTTTTTTAAAAATCAATTATCAACATTACTAAGAATTAATTATTTCATGATATTTGGTCGTTTTTTTTTACTTCTAAGGAAAAAAAATCTATCACTAACATTTATTGCATGAATATGGAGGAAATTCATTGAAAAGAAATGGTAGCTTAACTTCCCAATACTATCGAACTACCTACTGTAGTTAACATAGGACGCCTAACATAATTGAATAACTTTATTAAGTAATCAATATAAGTTCTTTTTTTCGTACTATGCTGGCCTATGGGAAAAGTTAAGCAGCGTTCACCAGTTGCTATTGACAACTAATAGGTAGACTAGGGGCTCTAAGATGGATCTATTCAACTCCCTCCCTCGCGTCACCTACACCAACAGATAGACTAGGGGCTCTAGCATGGCTCTATTCAACTCCCTCCCTCGCGTCACCTACACCAACAGATAGACTAGGGGCTCTAAGGTGGCTCTATTCAACTCCCTCCCTCGCGTCACCTACACCAACAGATAGACTAGGGGCTCTAAGATGGCTCTATTCAACTCCCTCCCTCGCGTCACCTACACCAACAGATAGACTAGGGGCTCTAGCATGGCTCTATTCAACTCCGTCCCTCGCGTCACCTACACCAACAGATAGACTAGGGGCTCTAGCATGGCTCTATTCAACTCCCTCCCTCGCGTCACCTACACCAACAGATAGACTAGGGGCTCTAAGATGTCTCTATTCAACTCCCTCCCTCGCGTCACCTACACCAACAGATAGACTAGGGGCTCTAAGATGTCTCTATTCAACTCCCTCCTTCGCGTCAACAACAATAACATTGTGAACAACATCATTTTGTTTGACTGTCTAAAGACAAACCTTAAATATGAACACTTCTGGTCGTAAGGTCAATGTCGCGCCCTGGCATGGTTCGATCTTACTCCCTGGTGTCACTATCTCTCTGTTTGAGACCCGCATTTAATTAGTTTCAGTTTTGTCCACCCCAAGCTGCCCTTTGGTTCTGTGTATGAAATGGACGTGGTCTTTGAAGAAATGCTCAGACTCAGGCGTATGCTATAAGGTGGGGGAGGGTGTGGCGATAATTTGACCCATTTGGAACAGCTGCTGTTATACGCCACTGCCGACAGATGTAGCATTAGGCTATTATTTTCAAAAAGGTCCTCAAGCGCTAAATTCCAAGGGACCCTTGAGGAGTGTGAGTGTGTTGGTGAGGGGGGGTAGACCTCAAGCCTGTATATCGGGTGAAATAATGCGACTTCAACGTCACGAAAATAGTTGGACCCTGGCCTAGACGTTCGACTCCGACCATTTAGTTCATTCATATTAGGTGCATAACATATCAGACAAATGACCAGCCCGGGGTTGTAAACACTGGACGCTGGAAAGATTATCTGTATTAGCATTTATCAGTTGGACGAGGCACACTTACATGGGGCATTTCAGCTATCCCCGATTAGTTCCCCTTAATGAGTCGAGCATCGGGTCATAATGAGTGGCTATCTTCCAATTAGTTGTGCTTATCGGCCTTTGGTTCAGGGAGATGACATTGCCCCGTGGGGTTGCTGCATTGCCCGTTGGATAATTATATTGCCCTGATATTGTTGTATTGCCCCGTGAGATCGATATATTAATGAGATTATTGTGTAGTCCCGTGAGATCCCTGCGTATGCTGGATATTTATTACGTCAGTCAAATATTGGAACAGTGATAAATCGTGAAGCTTTATATTTAGAAAAACGTGTTTCGATATGCTTTATTAGATGCTTACCACATTTGGGTAAGGTGGTGGTGTTGTTTTTGTGCTTATACAGTCCATAAATCATGGCACAATCCTTGGTGGAAGAGTTGACCCCCCTGTGGAGTGCGTGGCACAATCCCGGGTGGAACAGTTTACCCAGTGGAGTGCGTGGCACAATCCTGGGTGGAACAGTTGACGCAATGGAGTGCGTGGCACAATCCTGGGTGGAACAGTTGACCCAATGGAGTGCGTGACACAATCCCGGGTGGAACAGTTGACTTTTGGTGGCTAGATGCGTCGGCGGAAGTTGAATTATGTGTATGTCTTTGGTTAGATGCTCAAGATCAATAGAGTGCTTTCTTAAACACAGACTTCTCCTTTTGTTTCTTCTTTCTGTGTGCTTCTTTATGTTCAATGATCTTGTCGGGCATCACATTCGTCCCATCCAATATAGTTGTAAGTGCTCCAAAAATGTGTACATGACTCCATTAGGACGGCGGCTCTCTATCCACGTCTTCGTTTTTTCACGTAAAGGTCAATAATGAAACATTTACCCAATGTCCACACGATGAATGCAGCTATGGCCGGCAACATTTACTGGCGATATTTTCATCCGCTTGGCGCCCCATCCCCAACAACAAAAAATGTCAAACTAAATTTTTGGTTGTCATTTCACTTTTGCTATCATATTGTTAGGACGACAGAAAAAGCTGGAGTTTATTGTTCCATTCATAAAGCCCGTTGAATCGAGTCAGCAAGAAGCCGTATTAGCCACCAGTTCCCTAATGATCTTGTCGTATCGGCCACCAGTTCCCTAATGGTATCACCGTATCGGCCCCCCAGTTCCCTATCAGTATCGCCGTATCGGCCCCCCAGTTCCCTATCAGTATCGCCGTATCGGCCACCAGTTCCCTATCAGTATCGCCGTATCGGCCCCCCAGTTCCCTATCAGTATCGCCGTATCGGCCCCTCAGTTCCCTATCAGTATCGCCGTATCGGCCACCAGTTCCCTATCAGTATCGCCGTATCGGCCACCAGTTCCCTATCAGTATCGCCGTAATGTCCATCAGAGATCATCCCTCTACCGCAACTAGTTTCCTCCCCCCCCCCATCCCCGCTAGTAATGATCCAAAGTTTATCGATCACAAAGTACTGTACCTCATGGCTCTGCAATCAATCAAACAGCCGGGACTAAGTCACTGAGAGAATCGCTCCACGTTTTTATGGATTCTGTTTTCGTGGCAAATTTTAGCGAGTTAATGCTAGCGGCATTAAGTACCACTGTACTTAACACTCATGCGACTACTTTTATTATAACCTTTCAGAGAATCGCAGCTACACATTGTTTGTCTACAAGGATTTGATGATATGTGATTATGAGTTTCAATGTTACTGTTTAAACTTATGCTGTAATAACATGTTAATGTGTTTTATGGTAAGGATTAATGTCTGCACATGGAATGTTGACAGTTTAAAGTGAGGCGATACTTTGTTGATGGAAATCTCGACCCTTATGAAGTGTGAATTTTGATACAAATAACGTTAGTGTGTATGACTTTACCTTGACTCAATGCAAAAGATAAGTAGGTGCAATAGCTGAATACAATGGTGCCTATTTTCATTTTAACAAACTTAAAAAGTTTTATTCTTTTAACTCTCTTCAGTCCGCCTTGTCCATCCCAAATTCCAGTTTGTCTTTAACGTAGACACACACCAAGGTATACACACACACACACACACACACGCACACACACACACACACACACACACACACACCATTAGTCTGTCTCTTGTGTTAGAGAACAAGGTCATGATTATCATATAACCCGAACACCAGGCGCCAGGACTTTAAACACTTGCCCCATACATCACCACCACCCCTCACCCATTCCAGGGGTAATCTTGCTGAACCCATTGTGAATTCCCAGACCTAACATGTGTTTTATTTCTTGAAGCCTTGAATGGCGCCACTTTCATTTAAATGTACCACTTCTTACTCCGTTCACAACCTACCTTCCCACTCTCCAAATCTTTGTTTTTTTTTTTAAAATATCATATTTATCTACGGATGCTTATTTAGGATTTTAAAGACTGTATATAAAGTAAAGATATATTTACGTTTGAATTATAAAAAATGTGATGACCAAATTATATCCAAAATTACATGGTGCTGTTGGTAATTTTATTTAGAAATTAAAGTTTTATTGACTTTTTTTTTTTTTTAAATACAATCTAAAGACAAGCCACTGAACCACTTCAATTTGAAACCCTACTCATCTTACGCCTGGCTGTTGTTTCAAACTTCAGCGTCGGTCGCTTGAATTTATTTATGTATAAATTGATTGCCCTTAGCTCAGAGGATCCTAGCCTGTGCTTAGCAAGTGAGCTTTTCAGTATCTCCGGCTTGTGGGGCGAACCCTTAAAACTATTTCAGGATTTGCCCTCTCTGAGGGGATCTATGAGAGAACTATTGGTGTTATTGGAGCCGAGTGAATGGGTAAAGTTATTATAAATTTCTAGGGTTGCTACAAGTTTTTAAAAATTTTGTCGAATAATCTGGAAAAAATAATCGATTAATTTCGATAAATTTTATTTTTACAATGTCTATATAGATCCCGTTAAGTTGCGATTCATTATTTCGTGAAATCGGTTAGGTCATGGTAATTCCACATCAAAATCGTTCTGCTATGAAAGAAATAAGGAAGAACAACCTTTTTGTTGTAAATAATGATAATGGGAAGGAAAAGTATGTAAGTAATAAAACTATCAATTATTAAATTATTGGAAAATAAATATGCGAAATATTTTCTTAAATTTCAATCACATTTTAATCGATTAAAAAATGAAACGATTAATTGATTTATTTCCGCAGCCCTAAAATTTCAATAAGTTTGTGAATAAAATACTAGGACAGTCGTTAAAAGCGTCTCATTGGCGCAAATAAGGGAAGTGACATCATCGTGACACTCAACTTCCGGCAAAATGGCGCTGGCTGCTATCGGCGAGGTTGTTATTTTATGCTATCTAGCTTAAAACATTGTTTGACATTTGCTTGTTAAAATTCGGTCTCTCCTGTCGTTCTGTGTGTGTATGAGCAATAAAGAATGTGTGCGTGGAAAAGCGTTAGGGAAAAAATGAGGGTGGGTTAACTGCTTCAGCCATGTTCCACAAACTGAGCAGCTGCCTTACAATAAAATGAATGATTAATTTTATAAAGTCGGTGCCTTCTGCAAACTCTCACAAAACAACGACGTCATCCCGACCCCCCCCTATGTAGACACTGTCAATATGTCAGGACGTGGCGCGGATGTCAATGTGAATCTTTAATCCTCTTAGCTAAACCCAGAATAGAAGGACGCCCCTCCCCATACCGAAGTGAGGTTGAGGTTGTGTAAACAGTCAAGACGAGTTGTTTAGAAAAGTTAATTGGATTTGGAATTATTTATTTGAGGCATCCTCTTGTCCTCCCCACCCCCTCCCACCCCACGCTCAATCTCAGGGTGGTAATCTGTTCAAGTTTCAGCCTCCAGGAATCACGCAGCCTGTCCATCCCCGCCCCAAGTGTCGGAGAACTTGTTTTGATTCATGCCTGGAACATTTTCACATTGGGATATAGGATCAAGAGTTCGAGGGTAAATGGTCGACATGGTGGGGGAGGGGGGAGATAAGGGGGTTGGTGATTTTTTTTTAAAATGTCTTAATACATTTTAAAATAATACTTTAAAAAATAATTTATTTCTGTTAAGTGTCCATTCAGAGGTGGGTGGACTCAGGACCACCTTGAGCCCCGGTAACGACTCTCTGCCTTCACAGAGATCTGAACCCGTTACTCTTGGTACGCCAGCCGAGCACGCATGCCGCTCGACCACCGTGCACTCCACATGTCCAATGCATGGCTTTGTCTTATGGGAAGGAGAGATAATTTACCTTTTTCTTTCTTTCCATAAAATGTTTTCCAGCGGCCATGACGACGACACGGGGGAGGGGGGTGGGGGAAGGTGGCGAGTAAAAGGTTATGGGAACACTGAATAGCTCTGCTGACCAACTACCCTAAAACCCACCCCGTCTCCTTCATCATAACCATCGGTAATAGCTATGTACGGCCTTTTATATGTGTGTTGTCTTCAAGTCTTCGATACACACTCAGTGACCTTCAGGGGGTGTTCAGTAAAAAGACCCTTTGAGAATCACTTTCTCGGTTCTTTATTCTCACTTACTCCAACGCCCTTCCGCTCTCCCTTAGTTATTCCTATTATTTCAGTAATTTCGTCGCGGCGCCAAGACTGCCTTGTGCCGGTAAGGTAAACACTAAGAAGGTCGCCGAAGGAAATATGGTGTAATGGTGTTGTCCATGAAGAAAAGTTGTGGCTGGTGGCTTTGTTCTTGTTTTATGTCTCCAAAAATAACGACTCTTATCTTCCTGCGCGAATGGGCGTTTCCTTTTTTCAGTCGAAAGGATTCAGTGGTTATATGCAGGATGTTGTGTTTAATGTACTTAGTAGAAAAGCTGAAGCATCGTGGGGAAGTCGGGTCAAAGATGGCTGAGGCGGTAATGTGTAAGGTAACACAAACATCCGATGTGGACTTGTTCACGGTTCAGGTTCTTTGTTATAAACATTTGTTGGACATTTGGTTGGTGCTTGAACCCTGGAGGCTCTCAAAGTTTAGAACTTCAAAAAACTATAGTCCTAGTCGTCAGTGTCAGTAGGTGGTCAGTGTCAGTAAGTGGTCATTGTCAGTAAGTGGTCAGTGTAAGTGGTCAGTGTCAGTAAGTTGTTAGTATCTGTAAGTGGTCAGTGTCAGTATGTGGTCAGTGTCAGCATGGGGTCAGTAAGTGGTCGGTGTCAGTAAGTGCTCAGTGTCGAAAACCAAAATGACGTGTAAGCACGTTTCCTCTAGCCATGTCTGTTTCTGGTAGCTTTGGTGTACATGCTGAGGACCGTTGCAGTGTTAAACGGTTGCCTACAATCCAGCCCCTGTCTCTCATATAGACATCGTATTGTATCAGGTGTTTGCCTCAGCCCGTGCCTCTAAGTGGGTTACCAGTAAGTTTTTTGTTTACTATCTGACTCGCCTGGTACAATGGGCCTTCTGTTGCCACACCCAGCGTGCCTTTATAAAGAAGCCGTCACATTTTCATATATCGTTAACAAATCTATTTTTTGTTGTACGCCCCCTGGGCTAATGTAAACACAAAGGAAGTCCAGGCACGACTGTCTGGGTCTTCAGGCCAACAATTTGTGTCAAACTACAACAAAATGGAACCAGTCTGGTATACAACAAAATGGCACCAGTCTGGTATACAACATAATGGAACCAGTCTGGTATGCAACAAAATGGCATCAGTCTGGTATACAACAAATGGCACCAGTCTGGTATACAACAAATGGCACCAGTCTGGTATACAACAAAATGGCATCAGTCTGGTATACAACAAATGGCACCAGTCTGGTATATAACAAAATGGAACAGTCTAGAATACTTTCAGAATGACATGAAATGACTTTTATTATTTTTTGGAATCAATTCCCTTGACTAAAAAAAAGGGAAATTCTTCGTGGAAATGGCGTTTAAATACTAATTCCAGTTTGTATTTTTTGTTTAAATTAATATAAGTAATCTTGTTGCTTAATGTTTTATTTTATACTGATGTATCACCCGTCGAAAATAACGTAAGTTTTCAAAAGGATACACAATCACTGGCACAAAGAAATAATGGCCAGGAAGAAGACTGGTTGAATACTTGAATTTGATTTGGGAACTTTGACTCTGACGTGCAGGCAACGTGTCAAGGAATTCTTGCACGCCTTTACTCTTTAAAACATTGATAAGTATTATTACTTGTGTCACCACTGTCATCTAGTGTCACCACTGCCATCTAGTGTCACCACTGCCATCTAGTGTCACCACTGCCATCTTGTGTCGCCACTGCCATCTTGTGTCACCACTGCCATCTTGTGTCACCACTGCCATCTTGTGTCACCACTGCCATCTTGTGTCACCACTGCCATCTTGTGTCACCACTGCCATTGTGTGTCACCAATGCCATCTTATGGCACCACTCGCCACTGCCATTGCTAGGCCACCTGTTTGTGTCACCTTAACGATTGCCAAAAATACATTAATATTAGTCCAGTACTTCACAATATTACAGATGGGATCCTTGGGAAGGGCTTCAACTCATCAAACATTAAACAGTGTGTTGACGTGTCTTAGTAACCTCAGGGCTGTTTGACAACTGTTTCTTGTGTTAGGTTAGCAACCTCAGGGCTGTTTGATAACTGTTTCTTGTGCTATGTTAGTAATATCAGGGCTGTTTGATAACTGTTTCTCCAGCTTCCACAGAGATACAGCTTTACGAAAAATGACCCTATATCTAAGGGGCCGTCCATAAATGAGAGGGGAGGGGGTCGCACATTTGAGACGAAGTGTGACGTGGTGGCAGTAGTGTTTAAGAAATGTGGCATCACATCAAAAGCCACAACTTCAAATAAAAGTTCGACTTAAATATTTGATTGTTTAAAATTTATTTAATGACGTTTGCAGTGGCTTCAAAACTTTTGAGTGCAGCCTTTAAGTACATGGGTATTTAATTGACAAAAATATATTTTGCAGCATGCTAATTTTCAATTAGAAAATATGGTTTTGTGTGTGTGGGGGGTGTTCAAAGCGTTTTGACGTCACATTGGGGGGGGGGGGATGTATGATTTTGTTACAAAAAGTGACGAGGTGTGGGGGTGGGATAAAAAAAAATCTGCCAAAATCGAAAATCCAGTTACAACATTTTATGCCCCCCACCCCCAAACACTTTCTTACTCGCCAATGAATATGTATAATTAGAACCCATATAATTTCCCAAACCTGAACATGTTCTAACTTTACCCCCTTTGCCGTTAGCTTTTAGGTGTTGCCATACAGGTGCATATCTCCCAGCCTGTTACTTTAATAGATTTCGTTATCACCCAGGAGACCTGACTCAACGTGTTCAAAATTTTCTTTCAAATTTCTTGGGACAAACCTGACAGATGTTTGTTTACGTCTGTCAGAACAGCGCGTCTAAAACCACAGAGATAAGTCTCAGTTTCCACACAGAACAGCGCGTCTAAAACCACAGAGATAAGCCTCAGTTTCCACACAGAACAGCGCGTCTAAAACAACAGAGATAAGCCTCAGCCTCCACACAGAACAGCGCGTCTAAAACCACAGAGATAAGTCTCAGTTTCCACACAGAACAGCGCGTCTAAAACCACAGAGACGAGCTTCAGCTTCCACACAGAACAGTGCGTCTAAAACCACAGAGATAAGCCTCAGTTTCCACACAGAACAGCGCGTCTAAAACCACAGAGACGAACCTCAGCTTTCACACAGAACAGCGCGTCTAAAACCCCAGAGACGAGCCTCAGCCTCCACACAGAACAGTGCGTCTAAAACCACAGAGATAAGCCTCAGTTTCCACACAGAACAGCGCGTCTAAAACCACAGAGATAAGCCTCAGCTTCCACACAGAACAGCGCGTCTAAAACCACAGAGATAAGCCTCAGCCTCCACACAGAACAGCGCGTCTAAAACCCCAGAGACGAGCCTCAGTTTCCACAACCATTAAAATTGTCAAGATCAACTTGTATAACAAATACCCGTAGCCCAGTATACCTCCATAACAGTCCACACTTAGTCTATTTTAAAAAGTTATTTGTTAGTCATTTTTGTTAGTTTTAAATTAAAAGATTCATCAAATTAAGATAAATGGAGTTAGACTAAGTTAGACTTGTGTCTGCTGTCTGATATTTTCGCTACACAAAATATTGACTTTCCTTGAATTAAGAGAAATTTACTTGCATGTGCAATTGTCATTCTCCATCGGTGTGTGTTCCGCCATGACTCTAACCATACACTCAGTCGCGTACTAAGTGCCACCATGACTCTATCGCTTCACTCAGTCATGTATTAAGTGCTGCAATGACTTCACTCTATCCCTCCACTCAGTCGGGTACTAAGTACTTACAGTAAGTGACGCCTGGGTCGGGCCTAGATCTCCCCCTCTCCGCACCAACCCATACTCATTCACGGAAATAACCTACCGGTCGCCACAAATTGACGCATCTTCTGATAAACGAAAAGTGCCAGCCTGGTGTTAAGGTCCCCGCCTTTTTTTTTTCTCTTTCTCTTCGCCACCGGATCCTGGTTCGTTATCAATAACCTAAAATAGATTGGCCCATTGCTTGCCGTATCATAGAAAATACGTCATTCCAAAGTCCATCTCTGTTATTGCCGTCCTTTTAATCATAAAGAAATAGCATGCGCTGCAATGTGTGGGAGTGATGAAAGAGAGAAAGAGAGAGAGAGAGAGAGAGAGAGAGAGAGAGAGAGATTTGTATTAAATTGATTTGAAACAACAGCTCTCAGGACTTACTTTGATGTCTTATTCCCTGATTAGTTCCGCACTGAAAAATTTCAATTATATTTGAAAGATGGACATCTCCCAGTGGTGTTTGTGTATACAAGTTTTCTCTAACATCGAATAGTGTTTTTCCAGGTTTGTCCTGTACTGGGTATTTTTTATATGTGGGCGTGTGTGTGATTCCGACCTTTGATGTATGACGTCATGCAATGGACATTCTCTCAGCCATAATTCACTTATTAAAAAATATATACATATATATATATATATCTATTATTATTTTTTTTTTTTTTTGAAATGTTGTTTAAAATAGTTTTTTTTTTAAAATCGAAATGACTAAGTGATTATGTGCAATAAAACTTTATTATTTCTGTTATTTCATTAGGGAAACTCTAGTGTGTGTGTGAGTGTGTGTATGTGTGAGTGAGTGTGTATGTGTGTGTATGTGCGTGTGTGTGTTTGTGTGTGTATGTGTATGTTTGAGGGAGGGAGAGGTGGACCGGGGACATCTTAAATGTCAAATTGTTGTTTTATAATTTCAGTGTTTCATTCGAAATATTTGATTGATTATACAGCGCTAACTGTGTTGAATTGATTTTTTTTTTAAATTTGAGACGATCACGCCAACACATTTAAACATGAACACGCCCTAAAGGAATGACTATAGTGTTACCATGGTAACGGATTGTGTTAGAATCCGTTAACTGTTCACCAGCCATATCACAGCGTGAACATTGAATAAAACTTTGCCACCTCCTCTACTCCATATTCAACCCTCCCGTAGAGTCAACACTATGTAGAAGTCAATTTGATGGTAACATCTCTTTAATAATAAAGTCTTGAGGCACTTTTGACTCTGTGTAATAGTCTTGGTCTGGATCATTGGTCGACTTCTGACATTATCTAATAGTCTAACTGTACATCAATAGGGTTTGCCATTTCTAAAACCGGAAAACGTCACAGCGCAATGAGTAATGTTCTATTTTTAGAATACATTTTAGAGTAGAAATTTTTGGAAGCATAATTACAGCCGAATAGGAATCACTGTGTTTCAAATTTGCTAGCATGGTAAAATTACGAAACTGTTTTTCGTTTTCAAGTCCAATAAGTTGTCTTCAATTAACGAAGAATAAACGAAGAGCTGATAAGATAATAGTCTACCTCTAATTATACCTACATTTACATATTGATTTGTAGTTTATAAAAATATTTTATGAAATTTTTCCTTGAAAAAGTTATATATAACCCCAGTATTTCTATTAATAGGTTTCCGACATATCTTTACAAGACTTTATACAACTACCTCTTTAATCACATGACAATTCCATTAATAGCCACGCATAGTGAGTACTCAACCAGGCATGAGTTCACGTCACAACACCAATCACCAGCTCCCTAGTCAGTCAAGTCACATACTTAACAACGAACACGTCTCTTACAATCAAAACTGTAGTTGTTCAAGCCGAACCCACACCATCTTTGTTAACGCTAGTAGTTCACCCAGAACCCACACCTACTTTGATACGCTAGTAGTTCACCCAGAACCCACACCTACTTTGATACGCTAGTAGTTCACCCCGAACCCACACCTACTTTGATACGCTAGTAGTTCACCCCGAACCCACACCTACTTTGTTACGCTAGTAGTTCACCCCGAACCCACACCTACTTTGATACGCTAGTAGTTCACCCAGAACCCACACCTACTTTGATACGCTAGTAGTTCACCCAGAACCCACACCTACTTTGATACGCTAGTAGTTCACCCCGAACCCACACCTACTTTGTTACGTTAGTAGTTCAAGCCGAACCCACACCTACTTTGATACGCTAGTAGTTCACCCAGAACCCACACCTACTTTGATACGCTAGTAGTTCACCCAGAACCCACACCTACTTTGATACGCTAGTAGTTCACCCAGAACCCACACCATCTTTGTTACGCTAGTAGTTCACCCAGAACCCACACCTACTTTGATACGCTAGTAGTTCACCCAGAACCCACACCGACTTTGTTAACGCTTTCATGGAATACTAACCAAAGTTCGCTGTTTAGTTTTTTTTAATGAGAATTCCTCCACCTTTTTTTAGTATAATATTGGAATCAGATATTGCATACAACATGCATATTTAGAATATTTTAGAACTCTGTCTGACTATTGTTATCTCCACTGTGTCTGACTATTGTTATCTCCACTGTGTCTGACTATTGTTATCTCCACTCTGTCTGACTATTGTTATCTCCACTCTGTCTTACTATGGGCTTGATTGCCGTATAGGTTTAACCAGGTATAACTGATTTTGTTTTGATCACTCTCCCAGCATTCCGGCTCAACGGGAACATTTGGCGCAAACATTTTCCAATTCTATAAATAAAGTTTTTAAAATACTTCCCTTAAAAACTACACGCTGATTTACCAAATTATCACGTTATTTTAGGTAACACATTTACCCCAGATATTTATTTTAGCATGAAAAGATCAGACTTTTATTGTGGCATAGACAAAAGATAAAAATAGCGAAGAGCAACGTGACCCTGAGAGCTTAGGTCATTGTGACACAAATAAAGTGTGTTTTCCAAAGTTTATCGAAACATTATATATATATATCATTGGTCGA
>MUZC01004711.1:203502-224861 GCA_002072015.1 Radix auricularia | reverse complement strand
TTAGATAGATAGATAGATAGATAGATAGATAGATAGATAGATAGATAGATAGATAGATAGATAGATAGATAGATAGATTACCGATAGAAATATTACCTTAGGGAAAGAAACGCCCATGTGGCACTTTTGTAGTTTTGAGATATTCACGTTTAAAGTTTAACACTATGCAGATTTATCATTTATAAACCAAGTAGATTTTATTTTTACATAAGGTCAGACACGTTATGTGTTCATAAATCCTCATTTACAACATTCTATTTTTTACTCCCTATCAGATAGATGGGATGATAAACATATCAAAAAATGTGACGGAGCCGTGTCTTCCCTTGAGGTCTTCAAAATATAATTGCTACTTTTCACTTGAAAACGACCAAACTATCGAAGATTGTAAACAAAGTTCTAACTGCACACAAGTTTATCAAAGAGCTACTCATAACGTGGGACGTGGTGGTCGAGAGGTAGCGCTCTCGAATGTCACACTGATGGTCACGAGTTCGAATCCACACGAACGTGAGGATTTGTTCTCGGGGCCTGATGAGTCCCGGAGTCACCCAGCTCCGAATGGGTACCTAACTAGACAATAGTTAGGCGGCTGGGGTAATGCGTGGAACCCCTATAGCCGTGGCCTGTGACCGCTGCATCACTTGCCAACAGATCATCTCTCATGGTCTGTGGACGCAATTATCTTCTGCATAGAAGGAGCGTCTGTATATCTAAGATAAGATAAGGACAAAGTTAAAACCATCAGATGACAGTTGAAAATTGCCAATGCGGCTTTTCTTATCATTGTTTTCACGTCCACCGTTTCTGTTTAAAAGAACTCGTCCCTCAAAGTCTACAGACCGTAGAAATATTTAAACAATGAGAGATCACCTCTGTCCCCCCCCCCTCACCCCCAACCTCTTCTGGAGTCTATTTTTTTACTAAGCAGACAGCGGTTGGTGTTACACCGGGTGCAGGTAAATTCTTTTGGAAAAAAATGTTGAGTTTAAAAAAGTCATGGTTATGTTGGGGGTGGGGTTGGGGGTGGTAGGGAATGAGACTAGGGATGGTACAGGTGTAGGCAGTAGGAAGGGCTATTAGTAAAACAGTATATCTTAGTGGAGGAAAAGAAGGGGGAAAATGGGGTGGGGGATGTGGAAATTCCCGAACCATGACAGTCTGGATAAGCAAGGAGATATGTCAGTTGTCAGAAAGGTCGGTGTCACACTTTAGGATAGTCTGTGCCACACTTTAGGATAGTCTGTGCCACACTTTAGGATAGTCTGTGCCACACTTTGGGATAGTCTGTCGAGTAGGGTAATGTAAGACTGTAGTCTGTGATGGGATAGTCCTACTTAATTTTAACAGTACAAGGAGTAAATGCGGTTAAATAATATTCAAAGAGATGAGAATGATGATAGAAAATTAGAAAATGATTGAGTTGTACAATAGTGATGGGCTGTTGAAAATGATTGAGTTGTACAATAGTGATGGGCTATTGAAAAATGCATGTCATTTGCTTATGAAGCCAAAATGGATTTTTACATTTATGGTTAGGTGGATCGAATTTTTTTTTTTTAAAAGTAGGAAGCTGTAGCAGTCAACTTGTCACTTGTCATGACATTAGGAAACTGTAGCAGCTGACTTGTAATATGTCATGACAATAGGAAACTGTAGCAGCCTACTTGGCACTTGTGACATTAGGAAACTGCAACCACCCACTTGTCACTTGTCATGACATTAGGAAACTGTAGCCACCTACTTGTGACTTGTCATGACATTAGGAAACTGTAGCCGCCCACTTGTGACTTGTCATGACATTAGGAAACTGTAGCAGCCGACTTGTCATATGTCATAACATTAGGAAACTGTAGCCACCCACTTGTGACTTGTCATAATAGCTACTTGAGTCTTAACAACGTTTGTTTGTTCTGAAGGAATTAGGGCCACCCTTTAACAAGAACAAAAAGGCGGACTGATGTAATAGAACAGTGTAGTCCTTGTAAGGTCTTACAAAGACTTACTCATCTGAATCTATGGCGGATTAAGGGGGGGGGGCTGAGCGGGCTAAAGCCAGGGGCCCCCTACGGTTTAGGGGCCCCAAAACTTTGTATACTTATAATAAAAGTGTACAGATGTTTGCACAAACCCTTGAAAATATAAAAAAAAATTAAAAATTATAAATATTAACAATACAACTGATCGCGATTCAGACCTGATAGGGTTAATAATCGATAAAACGTGATTTAATTGGCTCACTTAGAGAACATAGTATAAAGTATAGTTTATATTTTTTAAATCTATCATTTAGGCAAGCTCCGCTGACCGTGTGGGGGAGAGTACAGGCGCGTGAAGCAACCGGTGTGGGGTTCGATTCCCAGCAGTGGAAAATTAAAAAAAATTATTTTCACACTCAATTGTAACATACCGCAAACATTTCAAACAGTTATTTCTTCGTGTTGGTTTTTTTTTTTTTTTCATAAATAATATAATAGTCCAAGTCACTCACTGGATGTGGAACGCTGAGGAACGATGTACAACAGTCTACAGCAGTTGAAAAATCGTGTGGTGATTAGCGCTGTAAAAATATTTAATATGATGACGTCATTGTTTGGTGTGCATCGGTGCGCAAATTACAACCCCTATTGTTAAATACTTTGCGTACATTTCAGAAAGTTTAATATTTCGTATTTATCAAAAAAGGACAAGTTAGTTGGGCTTTTAAAAAAGGTTGGCGCCGTAGGCGCCCTTAAAAAAAAGTGGGCGCCTTAGGCGCCACGGCGTCCCGGCACAATCTAGTTATTAATATTTAGTTAGTTAAAGTCCTATATTAGCTGTTAACAATCATTTTATTTTAATGGACGCTGGCTGGATAGGGCCCCCGTTTCATTGCAGCCCGGGGCCCCGTGCAGTCTTAATCCGCCCTGATCTGAATTGTCAAGAAATGTTAACTCACTGAGCGTGTAGCTCTTTTATCATCACCAAGATATGCTGCTCTTAATCTTGTCTTATTCTGATACGGACATTCCTTTAATACAGAAGATAACTGAATTCTACGCTTATCCATAGTTTGTGTCTAGTCTTGCATTCTTCTTATCATTAGAGTTTTAACTGTTAATAAAGTGTTAGTTTCCCTTGTTTCTTCAAACAACCCATTCCACGCCCGAATTCCAGACGGAGAGAATGAGAATTTGTATGTGCGATTGTTCAAAGTTGTTCTTGCATAGGGAATAACAAAAGTGTTTTATTCATCGTGTCTATGAGACGGTTGTATTAAGTTATTAAATAATTTTACAACTGTTGTTACTCTTGTAAGTTCTGAATACTCTCCACTAATGAATCTGGCAGTTTAAAAAAAAATGTTATTTGTTCTAGTTTATCACTGTTTTCTTTGGTGAAGTCTTGGGTGTACGCCTCTGGAAGTACGGCTGTACCTGTTCAACTAACTTATAGTCTAAACAAGGGTCTTCAAACTACGGCCCGCGGGCAAGATGTGGCCTGCAAGGCCCTCTCATCCGGCCCCTGGAGACCTTTTAAGCTATAAAAAGATACTATTTTTACTTGTAGTTTAACACTAAACTGTGTGTAGTGGGCCCTCAAACTGCTGTTTGACAGTTAATGCGGCCCTCCGGCAGAGACCGCTGCCCTAAACATAACGTATGATTGTGTGATGTTAAATTTAGCAATAAAAAATTACCCCCAAACCCCCTCCTATTCCTGCTTTTTTATATTTCTGACAACACTGACATTCCATTATATTTTAGGTTACAATGTATTTTATTATTTGTTCTTTCTTTAAGGCACCAGGAGCGGAGTCCCAGTTACAACTGCAGCCCCCCCCCTCCCTGAACTGTTTACCTGCAGCAAACACGTGTGTGGGTCGACCTAGCCTTCAGACATAACTGTTGTAGCGGGCCAAACTCCTCTCTTCTCGCTCAGTACTAAAGTGGAGGTGACTCCTGCTCCAACACACCAGTACCACGGACGGTACGGCGCGGTTGTCCCCTTGAACTGTGTCACAAGCCAAGCATTGATTCGTTCATCCGCCGTGCTATCGGGCGGCAGAAACCCTACTTCGCAGCCCGCTGTGCAAAAGTTATGATTCTGTTTTAGGATCTATTTCGCCTGTGTGCTGGATATTTTTCGACACGTGGAATTAAAACGCTTACAAAGGGAGTACTCAATTCCTTAACCAAGAGTGTTTTCTAATTTCACTCATCGGTTCTAATGAGATGACGGAAGTGAGGCCAGGTGTATGTTAAGTGTTCAGTCGGAGCTAATAATTGTTTTCAGTGTTTTCGGATTTATTTCTCCGTGTTTGCTTGAGATTTCTAGCTAAAACATGGCGTTAAGGCGTTCTTTGAACACAGCGGCGTATGTGCTAGTAGTGCTAGTGTGTCACGGAGTAATGTCGCAGCAGCAAGGGGACGGGGAAGTCGCTGTCAAATGGGGAGTTGCTGACAGCACTGCCACTGTAGGACGGAAATTTCATATGCATATTCCTGGGGACGCCTTTAGTGGGGCGATACGTTCCTATACCGTAAGTATTACTTTTTTAAATAAAATAAATATATGTTTTATGATATTACATGTATAACATCAATGAAGTTAAAGTTTAACATACTGTATATATTTTAATTTAATACACAATTATAATAATTACAGACAAAACACACGTATGAGTCATACCACGTTCGCGATCTTAGTTCAAAATTTGAGAATTTCTGAACTATTGACATTATTATATTATTATCTTATGTTCTATTCTCACTTTTATTGACTCTAGATTATGTAATATTATTATTTCATCACCACTTAATTAATTTAATTATTTCAGCTTACATACAATTAAAACAAATAAAATTAGCAACAGAAAATTTTTCTAACAAGAGACAAGGGCTGAATAGTAGAGTTAACGCTCGTCAACTCACCCAATTTACCCCCCCCCCCTTCCCCACCATACCATTTTCTTAAACTTAAAATTACAAGAGCCCAACTCAAATTACTAAAACTGTTAGAAAAATGGAATTCTTAAATTTAATTATGTTTTCCAAAAGTGTGACCTACTTTAAATTTCTGACCCATTTTTCTCACCAAATTTAAAAAAAAAAATTAATTGCTCAAAAATTTCAGATGACTTTAAAAACAATTTAATTTACGAAACAGTGAACAAAATATTATCTCATGGTCAGTAGTTAGTAGTATATCAAGATAGACTAGTACATGTATATCAATTGGTCAATAGGCCATGAAACTGGAACTACGCGATTTCGCGAAAAGAAAGAAGCTGTAGTACATTTCTCCTTTATAACTATAACTACTACAACAAGTTAAAATTTGCTGTCAGTGTCAGTGTCAGTCATGTTGGAAAGAGTCTTGGCATCTGACCTGGGAACGAACCACTGACCACTGACCACTGTGTTTAGTCATTACAAGTGTAACTTGTCAATCACAGTGCAGCATGCGTGACGTCAGTAATGGTGACACCAAGCTCTGACTCTGAAGTGTATTTAAGTTTACCTTGCCTTAAGATCTCATAATAATATGACCTTTCACCTATCATCATGACTGGAAATTTAAAAAAAAAAATTCATAACAGCAACCCAACATGTCAAAAGAAAAGTGTCGTCCCACTCGCAGTAACAACAGGACCTAAACTGCTGCCATTAAACTGTAGTTAACTAAAATATTCAAAGGACCACTGAAACTTGACTGCTTGTGACCTCAATCACAAGTTAAATCTTGAACAGTCAAAAGTCAAAGAAAATATTTTTTTAAAAATTGTCATATATTCCAATAGCGCGTCCAAAGTTTTCTAATTTCTACTACCTTTAAAAAAAAATAATTCTGATTTACAAGGGGACAAGGCATTAAAAGAATCGGCTCAAAAAAGACTGTCTTTCTGTGTACTAAAGTTATGCAGTCCTTAACTTGAATGTCAATTAAGTCACCTCAGTTGTATATATTTTGGTTCTCTAAATAAACAAGTCTGTGTTGGATCAGGGGAGGGGAGGGGGTGAAGGGTTTTCTTTCTACACTTGTTGGCAATGAATTTTGTAACTACTGTCGAATTTTGTTTGGTCCAATAGGATGGAACAATTCTCTTTCCTCTCAATTTTGCACTTTATTTACATTACGGGACTTCAATTTTCTATGATGGATTTAAATATTGATATGGGTCTTGTTATGGTTGCTTTACCTATTTTCATGAGCATAGACGTCTATACTTAGTTCCAGAAACAGAACGCTTGCCTTTCTTTCCCAGCTTTCCTTATCTATGTAATGTAGGTCGAACGCCAGTATTGATCATTTTTGTGTGAACACGGTGGCCTGGACCGTTACAAATATGGCGAGGTTGGGGGGGGGGGGGGAGAGAATGGATAAGGAGGACAAGACCAGGGGTCGCAGTGGATCCAACTTTGATAAATGTACTAACTCAGTGTCGTAGCCGCACCAATTAAATGATTATGAAATGATCCGCCACAACCATGCACGCAGTGAGGATGAAATAATGCCTATAGTTGTGAGTCAGGATGATTTTTTTCCCGTCCACTTGTGCCAGGTTCTCACCTATTAGCTTTTATGATGTGCTTAAGAAATGATATGTTTGAAGTTGGCTTCCGAATCCGCCTTGTCCGATCATTATGAATGGATGAATGACGTCATCAAAACTTGTGTTATCAGTGGAGTGTCGCCGTCTGATAAGCCCGCCGGTTTCGAGGCTTTATTCTGTGATCTAAATAAATACCTGGGTTTTGTTTGTTGGGACGCGTCTCGTGATTGGAATTTCTAATATTTGATGGGGAATCTGTACGCCAGGTTATGGGGAAAGGAGATATAATATATTATCATATAATTATTGATAAATGTAGTGATTGACTCTGATTATACAACTGATGTGTAGTTTAACGATTTTTTCCTATGGCATTGATCAGCAGACGTAACTATTCGAATAGATTGGTTCTAGTCTTGAACAAATGATGTTTCTATTCTGATAGATTGGTTCTAGTCTTGAGCAAAAGATGTCTCTATTCTGATAGATTGGCTCTAGTCTTGATCAAAAGATGTCTCTATTCTGATAGATTGGTTGTTGTGGTTCTATTCTTGATCAAAAGATGTCTCTATTCTGATAGATTGGCTCTATTCTTGAGCAAAAGATATCTCTGTTTTGATAGATTGGTTCTTCTATGGATTAAAATATCAGTCTATTTTACTCCATTGGTTCAAGTTTGGATCAAAGTGAGATTATTATAATACCGGAAGATCACTGTATGAGTTCCTAGGTGCCATGTGGATATTTTGAGAACTGTTATTATTTCGCGCACACACACGGGAACTATAGCTGTGTTTATAGCCTTTAAAATTATCAATATTTCAGTAAAGACAAACTTTTGCTAGAAAGATAATAATGTAATATCAATGAAACCCAAAGTGCTTGACACAATTAATGGTTAAGGTGCGATACATGAAGCTTCAAAAAAATTTTTTTTTGTTTTCACAGTTCGATAAATTAAAATATCTAATGTAAGAGGCGTCACTGTGATTGGTGTCACCCAGTGGGGTAGCGCATGGTGTAACACCCTTACTAATTACCCCATAGACTTTCTCCGAGTCTGCCAGGGCAAAAATAGAGTCTTTTACACTTTGTGTCACCCCTTGTGATGGTGTTGGTAGGTACGGTCCTAACCACCAACTACCCCCCTCCACCCTCTCCGCAACCACATAGCAACGCCGCTAAGGTCCAAGGGATGTTAAATATTACTATAGTTGAGGATCGTGAAAATAGCCCACCGTGTTGTTCCAAAGATGATAGGGGGGGCGGGGGTTTAAGGTTTTGTCCATAAGCGCTTTACATGAACTGGAAACGAGAAGACCACCATTTTGTCTGTCATAGAATTTGATTCGCGTTTCAAACATCCTCACTGCATTTCTTTACTGTTATTTTTGGGGAGGGATGAGAAATGATGTCCAGAAATGATTGACACGGCGGTCGAGAGGTAGCGCGCTCGACTGTCGTACCGATGGTCACGAGTTCAAATCCACGCGAAGGCGAGGATTTGTTCCCGGGGCCTTAGGAATCCCCGAGTCACCCAGCTCCGAATGGGTACCTAACTAGACAATAGTTAGGCGGCTGGGGTAATGCGTGGAACCCCTATAACCGTGGCCTGTGATCGCTACATCACTTGCCAACAGATCATCTCTCATGGTCTGTGGACGCAATTATCTTCTGCATAGAAGGAGCGTCTGTATATCTAAGATAAGATTGTGCGGCGAGTTTTTCTATCTCCTATCATACAAACAGCTCTGCGGCTGTCAATTTGTTTTTCACTCACGGAAAAGCAGCAAAAAATAGTTAATTTAATTCTAAACACTAATTTCTTGCTTGTAGCTTTTGCGTTCAGCAATTAGTTGCTTTAGGTCTAGGACTCTAGGTAATTGTGTCTAGATTCGTGGTGTTTAATGTTTAAGGTCACTGCTGACCTAGCAGTTGAGGAAAGTCATCTGGGCAACTGTAACATTTGTCAAGTGTGTCTTGGTCTGTAACATTTGAAAAGCGTGTCTTGGTTTGTAACATTTTGAACCTCCCTGACGTGAATATGACACACAGGTCACGCCTCTGATACATAATCATAATCAGCTCAATTACCTACGCTCGGTCGGAGGTGGGGAGTGGGCAAGTATCACTAACTCTACGGCGAATTACGACTATGTGGGTACTCGGCGCAGGGGGGACTTTCACGTATGAACGCGTTGGAGGATTGCTCATGAAAGTTAGACTCTCAGTTATGAACATGTCAAAGAATAATGCGTGGAAGTTAGACTTTCAAGTGTGAACATGTCAAAGAATATTGCGTGGAAGTTAGACTCTCAGTTATGAACATGTCAAAGAATATTGCGTGGAAGTTAGACTTTCAAGTGTGAACATGTTAATGATAGCTCGTGGAAGTTGGACTTTCAAGTGTGAACATGTTAATGATAGCTCGTGGAAGTAAGACTTTCAAGTGTGAACATGTCAAAGAATATTGCGTGGAAGTTAGACTCTCAGTTATGAACATGTCAAAGAATATTGCGTGGAAGTTAGACTTTCAAGTGTGAACATGTCAAAGAATATTGCGTGGAAGTTAGACTTTCAAGTGTGAACATGTTAATGATAGCTCGTGGAAGTTAAATTTAAAATAATTAATGAAAAGGGAGGTCAGCGCGCTTTGATAAAATGCCAGGTCTCAAGGTCTCAGGTCTCAATGGTAGGGCAACCTGAACGAGACAAACTAAGGTAAACCTGTCCAACGAGATGGCTGGTTTAGTGAAAGGAGTGTTTGTGTGTGTTCGTGTTTGAGCGTCTGTGTGTCTTTGTTTATGTGACTGTTTGTGCTAGTTGTCTGTGTTTGTATGTGTCTGTTTTGTTTGTTTATATTTTCCCTAGGTTTATATTGGCTGTGGATAAATGGGTTGTTAGAAACTTGTCAAGTCCTAATATTCACCCCTTCCCCCAAACAAACGAAGTTAAGTAGAGAGTTAGCACTTTGAAGTCATGTGTAGGTAATAACACTTTGAAGTCATATGTAGGTAATAACACTTTGAAGTCATGTGTAGATAATAACACTTTAAATTCATGTGTTGGTAATAACACTTTGAAGTCATATGTAGGTAATAGCACTTTGAAGTCATATGTAGGTAATAACACTTTGAAGTCATATGTAGGTAATAACACTTTGAAGCCGTGTGCAGGTAATAACACTTTAAAGTCGTGTGTAGGTAATACTCATTATCTGACTCAGACTGCTGCCTAAAATTCTCTAAACTAAGTTTTTGGCAAACTCGCCTTTGAACAGTGATTTTTAGAGAGTTAAAACAACAACAACTGATATTGCTATTGGCAACGATTTAAACCAAGTCTCTGATTTTTTAAACATCTGGAAGTACTTTAGAGACAGACATCAGTTAATGGCTATTACTATAGAGATAGAAAACACTTAAATGCTGTACATTTAGAGACAGACAACAACACTTAAAGGCTATACCTTTAGAGACAGACAATAACACTTAAATGCTATACCTTTAGAGACAGACAACACTTAAAGGCTTAAGAGACAGACAATACTTAAAGGCTTTAGAGATAGACAACACTTAAAGGCTTTAGAGACAGACAACACTTAAAGGCTATAGAGACAGACAACACGTAACGGCTATACTTATACAGACGGACAACACTTAAAGGCTATAGAGACAGACAACACTTAAAGGCTATACTTATACAGACAGACAACACTTAAAGGCTATAGAGACAGACAACACTTAAAGGCTATAGAGACAGACAACACTTAAAGGCTATAGAGACAGACAACACTTAAAGGCTATAGAGACAAACAACACTTAAAGGCTATAGAGACAGACAACACTTAAAGGCTATAGAGACAGACAACACTTAAAGGCTATACTTATAGAGACAGACAACACTTAAAGGCTATATAGACAGACAACACTTAAAGGCTATAGAGACAGACAACACTTAAAGGCTATAGAGAGAAACAACACTTAAAAGCTATAGAGACAGACAACACTTAAAGGCTATACTTATAGAGACAGACAATACTTAAAGGCTATAGAGACAGACAACACTTAAAGGCTATAGAGACAGACAACACTTAAAGGCTATAGAGACAGACAACACTTAAAGGCTATAGAGACAGACAATACTTAAAGGCTATACTTATAGAGACAGACAACACTTAAAGGCTATAGAGACAGACAACACTTAAAGGCTATAGAGACAGACAACACTTAAAGGTTGTACCTTTATTTGATGTGGTGTCTGGTTTCCTGTGTCACCCACGTTAAGGCGGGGACACCTGACCTCTGACCTCACACGTCATTTGGGGCATTAGGAAATAAAATGTCAGCCGTTAGCGGTTTGTCATTGATTGGCTGCAAGGAAAATTTATTTCAGTTATTAGTGACACGTCACTGTCGATGCAAGTTCTAATTGAGTCGTTTTGCATGTCATGTGTCTGTCCTGTGTCAGCGATGGGTGTGTGGTTTGGGGTGTCTGTCGTGTGTCAGCGATGGGTGTGTGGTTTGGGGTGTCTGTCGTGTGTCAGCGATGGGTGTGTGGTTTGTTGTTGTGGCCAGTGTCCGTCAGGCGTACGGTGTACTTAATTTTGGGTATGTGAGTCTTATGTCTGACATGTGTATTTGTGAGTGTGTCGTATGTATTACATGTGTATTTGTGTGTGTGTCGTATGTATTACATGTGTATTTGTGTGTGTGTCGTATGTATTACATGTGTATTTGTGTGTGTGTCGTATGTATAACATGTGTATTTGTGTGTGTGTCGTATGTATTACATGTGTATTTGTGTGTGTGTCGTATGTATTACATGTGTATTTGTGTGTGTGTCGTATGTATTACATGTGTCTTGTGTTTTTCCTATGCACAAAGCTCCACCAATCTACTCAAATCATTCACCAGTCTACTCAAATCATTCACCAGTCTACTCAAATCATCCACCAGTCTACTCAAATCATCCACCAGTCTACTCAAATCATTCACCAGTCTACTCAAATCATTCACCAGTCTACTCAAATCATTCACCAGTCTACTCAAATCATTCACCAGTCTACTCAAATCATCCACCAGTCTAAAGCCTCCAAGTTGTTCTTACATCTACAAGTAGTGTTTTTGTTTATTCTGATATTTTGAAAAAATGGGGTTACAAAATTCATGATGTGCGTCTGGTGCTGTTTCTCCGTCTTGTTTCTATGTTCAGCAGTAGATCAGTTTTTCATTGACTGAGTTGCCTTTTTTAAAAAATTTTGTAAAAAGTTTCTTGAAGTTTATTTGTCTCCAAGAATAATTTTTGAAAATTTCCGGAATTGTTTTTAGATTTTTCTGAAGGAGTAAAGTATGCATGTCAAGAAGCGTCCTAAGGGAGTGCGAGTGGTGCGGACCGCACTGGTGACAACAACCCTATTGACCCCACTGTTGACAACAACCCTAATGACCCCAGTGGTGACAACTACCCTAATGACCCCAGTGGTGACAACAACCCTAGTGATCCCACTGTTGACAACAACCCTTGTGACCCCACTGGTGACAACAACCCTAGTGACCCCACTGGTGACAACAACCCTATTGACCCCACTGTTGACAACAACCCTAATGACCCCAGTGGTGACAACAACCCTAGTGATCCCACTAGTGACAACAACCCAAGTGACCCCACTGGTGACAACAACCCTAGTGACCCCACTGGTGACTACAACCCAAGTGACCCCACTGGTGACAACAACCCTAGTGATCCCACTGTTGACAACAACCCTTGTGACCCCACTGTTGACAACAACCCTAGTGACCCCACTGGTGACAACAACCCTAGTGACCCCACTGGTGACTACAACCCTAGTGACCCCACTGGTGACAACAACCCAAGTGACCCCACTGGTGACTACAACCCTAGTGACCCCTTTGTTGACAACAACCCAAGTGACCCCACTGTTGACAACAACCCTAGTGACCCCACTGGTGACAACGACCCTAGTGACCCCACTGGTGACAACGACCCTAGTGACCCCACTGGGCATGTCAACAAAGTCCAGAATTGTGCACCTTTTCAAGAAACGTCTTCTGAGCTTTGCTGGTCAGAATCGGAGAATCGACTAGAACCCTTGCGTCCACTGGGACCAAGGTCAATCATTTACAAGGCAAGAATGTCCTATGCCAGGGCCCCAGTTGTTAGACAGGAAGGGTCACCCAGTTCGCAAGTTGTCAGAGAAAGTTGCCCTGTCGTGTCAGTCTTCTAAGACTTTTTTCTTAATGCGAGAATGCAAATTTACCGGGTGAAGTCAGACTGATTTGCACCACAGGGGCAGGTGGCTGTGTCTATGAATAGACTGGCGGGGGTAGAGGGAGCAATACAATGACTTGGGTTTATTCATTTTTACAGGAAAGTCAACCAAGAAGGATATTCAACTATTTTGAAAGCTATGTCCATGCATGTTAATGTTCAATGCATTAGGTTATTGGCTTATCAATAACTTTGCTTTGGTTTTTGAACAAATGAGAATTATTTAAAAGTATAGAGACTTGATTCGTGTAATTTTTACACGCTTTTATTTAAGTCACACTATTTGTATGTTGTATCCGTCAAATCTTGTAACGTAAAATTAAACCACTTCTTATGGTCCTAGAGATCTCACATTTTACCACAGATATATCTTGGGTGACAATGCATTGTAGCAAAATTTCAGATCGATCGAATGTGTCGTAATTAAATTGATGCATTTTTAGTTTATCTCTACATAGCACCATGTATCCGCGTCTGCTATTGTTGACTTCCACGTGCGTGCCACCGGAGTTCACCCCAGCCATCGATGACCACATTCCCCGTGTTTAACAGCTCAGTAATACGAAACTAAATCTAAATTGACAAGATCCTACAAGAGGAGAAACATGAGTTTTGATAATTCAAATATTCCATTTATCAAGTATGCCCCTTCTCACAACCACATTGATAAAAATAATAATAATTTGAGACTAAAAAGTAGAAAATATTTTTAAAAAAAAAAAAAAAAAAAGAGTCTGATTTAAAAGTGGACGCTCTTTTATATTCCCTATAGAAAGTGCACTAAAAAAATAGAAGAAAAAAGTGTCTGTGATTACAGGTGAAATTCGTGAACCTATCCACAGCACATAACAGCATGGGGCGCTCATCACAACTCTCTATCATGAACAATCTGTGAAACATAAATACACATTTGTATGAATTTTAATAAAACATTAATTTTTTTTTTACAACTTTGGATTTAGACTATACATGCTGCTGTCATATTAATGAGAAATATTTATCTATATGCAAAAGAATAGCTGCAAAGAGAAATGAGTTGTGATTGGCGCCCCGATGTAGGGGTGCAAACATGCACACATTTCACGTGTGTAGGATGGCGAGGTCAGTTGGTTGGGTCTCCAGACAAAAGTCTTACCGACTGTTGGAATGTATTCGCATTATCTGGGGACTCCATACAGTACTCTACAGACATTGCCTCCCGCCCCTTGCCTTTACATTGAATTCTGGCTTTTTCCCTAACCCATTTTTAAAAAGTTTAATCTTATTTATGGTATGTTCACCACAAAATTGTCAAATATTTTACATGTGTCGTTATTGTTATTAAAAAAAAGTGTTAAATGTATATTATAATAATCAATTTAATCCTATTTTAGTGGTGAAATTGTTTCCGTTTGTGCTTTAGTGGCATGAAATTTTCAAATCTCGCCATTGATTTGAACACATAGACAGACAATAAGAATATAGAGTCTAAAAAAATTCGGAACACCAGAACTAAGACGAGATGTCTAATGACTTTTGGAGCAAGATGGGTTGTAGGCTAACCCTGCATGGTGCAGCAAGATGGGTTGTAGGCTAACTCTGAATGGTGCAGCAAGATGGGTTGTAGGCTAACCCTGCACGGTGCAGCAAGATGGGTTGCAGGCTAACCCTGTATGGTGCAGCACTTGATTAACTATGTGACAAAAGGGCGGCCTAAGACCGAGTTCTGCACGTGCGCAGCTTTCTCTGGACACGCGCCTGGCTCTAGATGACAAATGTAACGGCTGAAACCTCACGTGACGTTGAGGGTGGGGTAGTACTCACTTGAAGGCATATCCCCCTCTCTCCCCTGCCACGTATGTAAATCATACAACAGCTGCGACACGTATGTAAGTAGAAGTACAGGCCCCGGCCTGCCACGTTATGTCAGCACGAACGTTAAACTGGCAGTGCCCAACACATGTGAGCTGAATTAGAAAGGCGCCGTCACGCGTAAACCTCGACTCTCGACGATCCGTTTTTTTCTCTTTACATTTTTTCGTCACGAGTTTCTACTAACACCATGTCGTGTCAACATTGAAAACATGGCGTCCGCTAATATGTGGGAGGGTGTGGAGTTTTGTCAGAGACAAGGTCCCCCACACACATGGCGTCCGCTAATATGTGGGTGGGTGTGGAGTTTTGTCAGAGACAAGGTCCCCCACACACACAGCGTCCACTAATATGAAGGAGGGTGTGGAGTTTTGTCAGAGACAAGGTCCCCCCCCCCCAAACACAGACAACACTTCCTAATGTTTGGGACATGTTGTTCCCTTCTGGCAAAACTTGTGATAGTGTATGACTGAGTTCTTTGTTACTACAAACTTGTGATGGTATATAAGTTCTTTATTACTACAAACTTGTGATAGTGTATAACTGAGTTCTTTATCGCTACATTACTAAAATAATGTTTTTAAAAATTGTTCGAGAAAGTTAATCCCATTAATGTCTGAACGCACCCCCCCCCCTATACCCTTAAAACCATGAAAGCCGTTAAGAAGAACCCTAGAGGTGGAGATTTCTTTGACCAAATGGCGCAACTCTAATGGCTGACATGTGTGATAAACATTTACCACATACGAGATGAGTCATTTGTTTTCCCCTGATATTTGTGCCTCGCCTCTCTCTCTCTCCCAACCGTCCACTGTTACAGAGCGGCTATCAGTTTGGTCAGATTTGCTGCACGCCTATAATTGCGTCACTTGATATTTTTTTTAGCTCAATAACAACTGGACCCCATAGCCACGTTGTATTTTTACTCTGGTCTCTACCATCTTTGGTTAACGTTGTGTTTTTACTCTGGTCTCTACCATCTTTGGTAAACGTTGTGTTTTTACTCTGGACTCTACCATCTTTGGTAAACGTTGTGTTTTTACTCTGGTCTCTACCATCTTTGGTAAACGTAGTGTTTTTTACCCAACCAGATTTTGTTAACGTTGTATATTTGTCAAAAGCATTCTGGCAACATTTTAACTGTGACCTTAGTCACTTATTGACCCTGGGCCTGCAGCCACTGGTCAAAATAGAAGTGACCAGTTAGGGCCACTTGTCATTTACCATGGGTGCATGATTTGGTGTCCTAATCAAGGGCAACCACCGAGTCACGTTGTGTTTTAAGACTCTACCAGGAAAAGGCTTGACTTGTATAATATCAATGTTAGGGTCGTTAACTTGGGATATTTAGTTCTTTAAAAATTTCTTGCAATAATATTTGAGATTTGATATAGGAACCTTGGTATTT
Source organism: Radix auricularia (assembly GCA_002072015.1). Taxonomy (NCBI): domain Eukaryota; kingdom Metazoa; phylum Mollusca; class Gastropoda; family Lymnaeidae; genus Radix; species Radix auricularia. Next base: position 208,776 of record MUZC01004711.1, on the reverse strand, counting down.
ATATTTATATCTAAATCCCGAGGGTGTAGTAGTCAAGTATCAATAATTTAAAATGTTTTGCTGTACAGGAAATGTCTTTCAATGAGAACGACCCACTGGCTACATAGCTATGTTAATGTAATACTCTATGTAATAACAACGACCGGCTGGCCGTCACTGTCCACATAGCTCTTATCTGTTTGGCCACTGGTCTATTAGTCTACTACCATTACATTGTGTCTATTAGTAAAACGAGCAAATAGTTTGGTTATCAGTTAAATTCAGGGGTCTCCAAACTTCCTGCCGGAGGACCCCATTAACTGTCATAATGCAGCTGGGGGGCCGACTACAAACAGTTTTGTGGTAAACGATACGTAAAAGTAAAAGTAGTATCTTTTTTGGTGATCAAAAGGTCTCCAGGAGCCAGATCAGAAGGCCTCGCGGGCCGTAGTTTGGAGACCCCTGAACAGTTAAATCCTTGAGTATAGATTTCTGTGTCGAGTAACATGCTTTTAATGTCCCAATTTCTACACCTCTTTAGTAACAATGAATTCTGAGCACTCTCTCTTTCTCTCTCTCTCTCTCTCTCTCTCTCTATCTCTGGAGAGTGTTTTAATGATTTATGTTCTATTTTAATTATTAATTTCGCTTTGTTTTGGCTACTTCGATTACTTCAACTATTTTATGTAAGTAATGCTACAGATTGTTAATTCGCTTTGACAAAATAACTTTTTATTGATTGCTACTTGCTACGGTTGTTAAAGCGGCCATTATTTGTTAATGGTCATCACTGGTCTAAAAATAGCTCCGTCAGCTGCAGAGCGCCATGCACGCTGAGGCTGGTCCAGGGCTGCGGCGTCCACCATGATTCCCCCCTTCCCCCCCCCCACAACTTTTACAAACAATACACCGCAGGTGTCCCTTTCTCATCTCGCTGTGGAGCCTGCAGGTGACGCAATATTACGTTGATTCCTCTCATCACGCTGTGGAGCCTGCAGGTGACGCAATATTACGTTAATTTCTCTCATCACCCTGTGGAGCTTGCAGGTGACACAATATTACGTTGATTCCTCTCATCACCCTGTGGAGCCTGCAGGTGACACAATATTACGTTGATTCCTCTCATCACCCTGTGGAGCCTGCAGGTGACACAATATTACGTTGATTCCTCTCATCACGCTAGCATTTTAAATGACGCACCCAATAATCGCCTCTGTTAATATTTTGTTTTCACCCTCGATTCACCCTTGTTTGGCTTCTACTTCTAGTTCCTTGTTTTCTTTCTTTAAACCTCTCTTAGTGAACTTAGTCCTATGATTGAACCTCTCTTAGTGAACTTAGTCCTATGATTGATCCTCTCTTAGTGAACTTAGTCCTGTGATTGAACCTCTCTTAGTGAACTTTGTCCTATGATTGAACCTCTCTTAGTGAACTTAGTCCTATGATTGAACCTCTCTTAGTGAACTTAGTCCTATGATTGATCCTCTCTCAGTGAACTTAACGGATAAAATATCATGAGTTCGCAATATTATATTATATTTTGTTGATGTAGAGAGATATGAATTCTGTTTTAAATATTCAGAGACCCTCAAACTAAGTCCTGGCGAGTCGTCCAGCGTTAGTTTGAGGGTAGGGTTGCCAGATGCGTGGACACCAAAAGGAGGACAAAATCAAACAAAAAGGAGGACATTTTGAATATTTCATTTGAGTCGTCCGGAATAAACTTTTATTGTAATAGCTGCCACTGTTCATGCAAGAGTCATAATAAAACTGTTCATTTTTGTCTTGTTAAAAGGATTTAAGATTTCAGTATTGGTCAAACAAAGCCACATCATCTAAAATAATACAGATATATACATGCCAAAAGGTCATCATATAAATCATATTTATAGTCTTTGATTTTAACTAAGTACATCCATTTTAAGCAGTGAAATGTATCAAAAAGTTTCAACCACTTTTAACTTAATGCTTCATACACCAACTTTATATCCTCAATAAAATGTTAAACTCTTTTTATTGTTCATACACCAACTTAACATCTGCAATAAAATGCTATATTCTTTTTATGCTTCATACACCAACTTAACTTCTTCAATAAAATGCTATACTCTTTTTATGCTTCATACACCAACTTCACATCTGCAATAAAATGTTATATTCTTTTTATCGACCACTTAAGTCTTCTTAACATCTCCCTGACTTCAGTGAAATAAATGTGTCCCGCAAGCTATTTTAAGAAACTTCCCATTTTGTGTGTCGTCAGCTCATAACTTCCAATAATCATGTTTCTACTCTTTAAACGGCTACAACGTTTTTAGATCTGGGTTGTTTCGTTCTTGTCTATGTTTTGACGTGTTTTATTTTTTTAAAGCCATAATCTAGTGTCTTTATTAAAAAAAAAAAGTAAACATACGATGTAATTGTTGTAATAACGACAATAAAAATTATAATATAAAATTAATGATGAGACGAACATTTTAAAAGATCCTACCTCTGACTGCCGGACGGAAGACATTGAGCTAAATAGGAGGACATGTCCTCCTTTAGCCGGTTGTCTGGCAAACCTACTTGAGGACACCTTTTCGATATCTGTTTGGCTGTCCTTGCTAGAAGCTCCCACTACTCTCTTCTTACCTTTCCTCTCATTTGCTGTGAGGATTTCACCGCAGCTAATTCTGTATTTGTATTCGTTTTATTTGTGTACTGTTTGTTCATTGAGGAAGGCTCTTTGCCGAAACGTTCGTTGTTTTGTTACGTTCTGTCAGGCTCTCTCTCTCTCTCTCTCTCTTATACCCCGCTTACATATTATTTATCTACTAACGGAAAGGACGTGCGTCGTGGACTTATGGATCGGTCTTAATTAACCCCACTTAGTGAGGGGCGAGGGCGGGTGTGACGTAACTTACCCTTGCTTTCAAATCCGGTGCGCATCGTGTACCCCGTGACTTTGATGAATGGTGTGAACAGAGACACATTGTGTGCACACCGAGCTGCGTAGACTAAATGGTTAAGGTGGTTAATGATGCCTGGCTCCAATTACCTGCGTCACGCACTGAGATAGGGCACGGCTGGTTATAGGTGCGTGCCTCTCCTGAATGGTTTGGTTATAGGTGCGTTTCTCTCCTGCTTACTACCTCACATTTCTCCTCTTCTCCTCCCAAAACTTAAAAATAGACTTATGTTAATGTAACTTATAGTCCTCCAACTAAACAGAGATGAGCCATTGAAATAAAATGATGACCCATAGGGCTACTGTGATTGCCCTTTGCGAAAGTGTTATATTAATGCTCATAGCTGTGGGCTTCAAATTCTAAAAATGTTATCTTCATGCTCAAATTTTAAAAAATCACAAGTACCTTTCAGTATGTTTAGTGATTGCTGTTGACATTAGAAATGACAATCCCTTCAAGTGATATTACCTTTAGACTTCAACGATTTAATATCACGACCATTACCAGGATTGTGGGTTCAATGTACGCTTATTTGTCTACTTTAAAAATAAAAAAAAAGATGGCAAACGAAAGGCGTTTTTTAAAGGCCCGGAACCCAGACATTATTTTCAAATTGACTGAGTACGTTGTTGTCTGACCTTGGCATTCTCTTGAACCCTGGCAACCTGGCCCGGCTAACTCGGTGGTTAGGGGCAGACAATTAGGCTCACGGAATGCTTTGATCTACCGTGACCCGACAATCTAGAGATAATTCAGTGACTCGCGTGTTTCGACCAGTGGAAACATTTTGGCGTCAAGAGTACTTAATTCAAATCTTCTTGGCTCTTGTCGGTAATATCAACTTTTGACTAAAACCCCCGCCCCTCCCCCACTTTCCATGGCCTTCAATTCATTTAATAAAAAATAAAAAATTTAAATTTATAAAAAAAATAATAATAATAAAAAACAAACACTCACACACACTAACAAAAAAAATATAAAAAATATAGAGCACTGACATAATATTTAAATGTTCAGATAAGGGAGCTGGATAAATATATGATTTTTTGTGTAATGAATTTTACTTTTAAAACTGCTGCTTCGTGGGGATCGTGGTAGGGTAGCGCATTCCTTGCTTTTAAACACATAATATTTGAATCAATTCATCGCTGTGACATCTGCCTTCATTTTCGGTCCACAATGTTCTCATTGTCAGTAGATCACACCTGCTTTGTAAGACGATTCGCAACAACCATCAGACTGCTTAAGGGGGAAACAAAAAATTCACTAGACTTTGGGGTGGGTGTACATAAAGAATGTGCTTTTAGTTGGGGTGGGTCTTCATTGCGAATGTGCTTTTAGTTGATGTGGGTGTACACAAATAATGTGCTTTTAGTTGGGGTGGGTGTACACAAATAATGTGCTTTTAGTTGTGGTGGGTGTACTTAAAGAATGTGCTTTTAGTAGGGGTGGGTGTACACAAATAATGTGCTTTTAGTTGTTGTGGGTCAGGGGCGGATTAAGACTGCACGGGGCCCCGGGCTGCAATCAAACGGGGGGGGGGGCCTATCCAGCCAGCATTCTTAAAATAAAATGATTGATTACAGCTAGTATAAGACTGTAACTAAATTTTAATAATGAAAAAAAAACGAACACGAAGAAATAACTGTTTGATGTGTTCGCGGTAGTTATAATTGAGTGTGAAAAGAAAAAAAAATATATGCCCTTGCTGGGAATGGAACCCGACACCGGTGACACCACGAGCATGTGCTATCTCCACACAGCCAGCGGAACTCCTCGAAAATGGGAAATTTAAAATATATAAACTATATTTTATATCATGCGAAGTGAATCAATTAAAATTTTTCGATTAATAGGTACTATCAATACTATCATGTCTGAACGCGATAAGTTGTATAGATAGTATTTATTAATTTATTATATTTTCAAGGGTTCGTGCAAACTTTTGTACACTTTTATTATAAAATATAAAAAGTTTGGGGGCCCCTAAACCGTCGGGGGCCCGTGGCTTTAGCCCGCTCAGCCCCCCCCCCCTTAATCTGCCATAGTTGTGGGTGTACATAAAGAATGTGCTTTTAGTTGGGGTGAGTGTACATAAAGAATGTGCTTTGACACTCCAATTTTACTTAGTTACAATAATGAAATGTGCAACATCACAATGTGGGGTGAGGTGGTAGAGCCACACAATGTGGGGCAAGGTAGTAGAGCCACACAATGTGGGGCAAGGTAGTAGAGCCACACAATGTGGGGCAAGGTAGTAGAGCCACACAATGTGGGGCAAGGTAGAAGAGCCACACAATGTGGGGCAAGGTAGTAGAGCAACACAATGTGGGGCAAGGTAGTA
>MUZC01004711.1:181750-196964 GCA_002072015.1 Radix auricularia | reverse complement strand
ATTGCCAGTGAGTAATTCATTCATTGCCAGTGAGTAATTCATTCATTGCCAGTGAGTAATTCATTCATTGCCAGTGAGTAATTCATTCATTGCCAGTGAGTAATTCATTCATTGCCAGTGAGTAATTCATTCATTGCCAGTGAGTAATTCATTCATTGCCAGTGAGTAATTCATTCATTGCCAGTGAGTAATTCATTCATTGCCAGTGAGTAATTCATTCATTGCCAGTGAGTAATTCATTCATTGCCAGTGAGTAATTCATTCATTGCCAGTGAGTAATTCATTCATTGCCAGTAAGTAATTCATTCATTGCCAGTGAGTAATTCATTCATTGCCAGTGAAGTGAAAATTAAAATAAAGGGCCAGCACCTGGTGTGGTATCATTGAGACACACATTTAATGGTTTGGTATTGAAGATAGATTGAACAGGGGAGAAAAAAAGCTTATTTTTACTATCCAGGGATAAAATCCACAGGTGCAATATTTGAATATGTGGTTGAAGCAGTGTTGGGGGAGCTGACAAACTGGCGTCAAGTTATTATCACCTGTTCAGACATTTGTCCTGTCAAGAAAAAACTTGATTGAATTCATCTATTTACATGTGCTCACACCACAGTGAGCTCTCCATGAGATTAATTTCATTTTCTGAAAGAATTCTCTGATCTGCTGTAATCGTTTTGTGTATCCTCACAAGAGTTTTCTTTATAAAGTCATGTTCAGTGTATAGTTTTATATTTCATATACTCTTTGAATAAAATTCATTATTTATTTATTTCAGAATTCATTAATAACCTTTATAATGAGTCATCCCATTGTGTTGTAGCAACTTGTCTGCAGTTAGCCTGCATAGTTCTATCACTGTAATAGCAACTTGTCTGCAGTTAGCCTGCATAGTTCTATCACTGTAATAGCAACTTGTATGCAGTTAGCCTGCATAGTTCTATCACTTTAATAGCAACTTGTATGCAGTTAGCCTGCATAGTTCTATCACTGTAATAGCAACTTGTCTGCAGTTAGCCAGCATAGTTCTATCACTGTAATAGCAACTTGTCTGCAGTTAGCCTGCATAGTTCTATCACTGTAATAGCAACTTGTATGCAGTTAGCCTGCATAGTTCTATCACTGTAATAGCAACTTGTATGCAGTTAGCCGGCATAGTTCTATCACTGTAATAGCAACTTGTCTGCAGTTAGCCGGCATAGTTCTATCACTGTAATAGCAACTCGTATGCAGTTAGCCGGCATAGTTCTATCACTGTAATAGCAACTTGTCTGCAGTTAGCCAGCATAGTTCTATCACTGTGATAGCAAGTTGTCTGCATTTAGCCTACAGTTCTATCACTGTAATAGCAACTTGTCTGCAGTTAGCCAGCATAGTTCTATCACTGTGATAGCAAGTTGTCTGCAGTTAGCCTGCATAGTTCTATCACTGTGATAGCAAGTTGTCTGCAGTTAGCCAGCATAGTTCTATCACTGTGATAGCAAGTTGTCTGCAGTTAGCCTGCATACTTCTATCACTGTAATAGCAACTTGTCTGCAGTTAGCCTGCATACTTCTATCACTGTAATAGCAACTTGTCTGCAGTTAGCCAGCATAGTTCTATGACTGTATTTAGCCCTTATAGTTTACAAGTACCTTACTACCAATAGATTATTATTTTCTAAGTCAACATCAAAAGATGTTTGGGATGTTGAGAACAGTTATGTACAAAAATGTTATTTGTGAGTGGCTGCCATGTTCAGGAATGGGGGAGGGGGGATGACTCATTTCCTCTAATAACATGTTATTCCATTGTAACAATTAGTTCATGTTAACATCATGTTTATTTAACATCATTATGTTTATTTAACATCATTATGTTTATTTGACATCATTATGTTTATTTATCATCTCAATTTTTCATGTTTCACATTTCATCAGGTTTCAGTTTTTAAAAGTTTTTTTTTTTTTTAAAGTTTTATGGATGAATGCATTTAAAAAAAAATGAGAGCCCAGTTTTTTAATTTCATAAACCATAAACATTGGAAAAAAACCTACTATACCACAACTATACACAATATAATATGTTAACATTATTCATAAAGTATGACACAGATTTTATTATATTTGTACAAGTTTGATTGTTTACTTTGTATTATGGTGAGGGAATTATGGAAGCTTACATGATTATTGTCTATTTAAACAAATAGTTCAGACTTTTCCACAGAGATTTCTTTGTTTTTTAGTTTCAAACAATTTGTTCAGAAAAAGTTTATTAAAGATGAGAGGTGGATAAAAAAACCAAAAACATAGTTGTAGACTTTCATTTTAGTTTTAATATAACTTTTGTTTAATTTCATCAAATTTTAAAATCGCTGACTCTACACTCTGCTATACGAAATATATTTTTTAAACACTGGAATCAGTTGTAATGTGCTTTTAAATGAATATAGGACTCTAGCTTGGTTCAAAATTTTATTACAAAAAGATGAATTACCAATGCATAATTTATATTATAAGCTCACAAATTACATATATATAGTGTTCCTAGAGACATTAGAATGCAATATATAGGAATATCAGTAGATGATAGCTAAAAGAATGTAGAGTTGTCAAGTTTTGGTTTTCTGTTGTTGAAATATCAGCTACAGAAGATTGAAAATGTTTGGCCTTAAGATCTATGTTTTTTTGTTTCAGTAGATGTCAGATGTAATTTAAACAAGTTTCAGACCCTGCAAAAATCCTATTCCCCACTTCTTTTTCCACTAATTAATTTGCTGATTCAAATTTGTTATTTTGAAAATATCTGTGTTTTCCAATTTCATCATAAATCATTTTTTAATGTAACAAATGCATAATGTTAAAAAAAATAAATTTGTTTTTCTAAATGACATAATTTCATGTTTTTGTTGAAGTTGAAAAGTAACCAAATCTTCTATGGTCTGTGTTGTTGAATGTACATTGACCCAACTTTTGGAAAGTTCCCAAGAAAATTGTCTGGTGTGTATTTTGAAGGGAGAAGGGGTTGTAAGTTATGATTTAAGTAATTTTAAATCAATGAAGCAAACATGTGGTTGTATTATTTCAATGTATGTGCTCTGGATTAGCTACACATTGAACATTATGTGCTCTGGATTAGCTACACATTGACCGTTAAGTATGAAAAAATACGAATTTTTCCTTTGACCTCTCACATTTATATTTTTTTTATTAAAAAAAAAACCAACATCATTCTCAAAAGCCGTTATTGTTAGTAAATTTTATTTTCAAGCAGACTGATTTTTAAGAAAAGGAAATATATCTAAATATTTACTGGTAGCATTCCCTACCATTAAGTTAACACCACCTCTTACAAATGTGGCCCTCCCCCATAATTTATGAGGGACCTTCTAATATATTTCTTTTAAATTTAAACTTTAAGTCTGATTCAAAATATTTTATCCTAATTATAACTAGATTTACCCCTTTGACTACATTAATATAACAAACATTTTAATAAGCACCCACAGAGTTTTCAGTTCTGTCTCCAAAGTGATTTTTCCTTTTTCTAAGAACTCTTCAATGTGGCCATGAATATGAGGATATATGACTTTTGTTTATGTTGACATCAAAGAGTTTCCCCAATAGTTTTTATCACCCCTTTGGGGAAAGGGGGGTGAGGGGAGGGCCTCATGCTTCATTCCATTTGATGCTTTCGAGTACCTACACTTTCCAAAAGAGTTGGGGGGCCAAGTAGCTACACTTTACAATTGAGTTGGGGGCGGGCAGCTAGCTACACATTTCAAGTGTGTTAGGGGCCGAGTAACTACACTTTACAATTGAGTTGGGGGGTCGAGTAGCTATACTTTTCAAGTGAGTTGGGGGCCGAGTAGCTACACTTTACAATTGAGTTGGGGGGCCAAGTAGCTACACTTTACAATTGAGTTGGGGGGCCAAGTAGCTACACTTTACAATTGAGTTGGGGGCCAAGTAGCTACACTTTACAATTGAGTTGGGGGCGGGCAGCTATACTTTTCAAGTGAGTTGGGGGCCGAGTAACTATACTTTACCAGAGTGTTGGGGCGCCGAGTAACTATACTTTGCAAGTGTGTTGGGGGAGTCTTTATTTATTTGTAACAAGCCATCGCTCATAGACAATGGCTAGAAATGTTTTCGCATGCATGGCCAAGAATAATTACTGCTGGTAGAGTTTCATTGTTTTGTTTTGTTGTGTTGGGGGCTGTCGGTACAATTCACTGACAATCACTGATAGAAAGTGGCACTAAAAAATACAGAAACTGTTTGACAATCACTGACAGACCGGGGCACTAAAAACTACAGAAACTGTTGAAAATACTAATACTAAAAAGCTTATTGCTTTTGTTTTGGTAAAGCTTTTACTCGCTCAGTCAGTATGACCATTGTTGTGAAGACCAGGTTGCCCCCAGGAACAGCACATATTTTAACTGCCAAATGTTCGGTGTTATCATTACAATATGCCTTAATTGCTTCAATTTATTACCAGCTTTCAATTTTGTTCCCAGCGACCTTTGACCTTTCGTTGAGACAGTGAGTGTTGTCTGATCAAGATACCAACCTTATGCTATCAAGAAAAAAGAAAATCTACTGTCACAACTGTTTCTTGTCTAATATCTGCCTTGTAAGTTAGTTTAATCATTCTCATTAACTAAGATACTTTTTTTAATATCATTTTTATGCTAGTGTCCTAGGAGCTACTGTAACTAATAGAAGTTATCATTTCGAAATGGTATTTTGTATTTGTCTCTAGAAAATGTCCAATCACTTTACGAGTGGCACCAAAGCTCTCTGTAAATATGTAGATTGTTCCAACTTGTATTTTTAATTCCGGTTTTGTATCTTCTTCAAGTCACTAGAATTCAGGATGTCAACGATTTTGACATGTTTTTTTTAAAAAATCTATTTATACTTTTGTTGTTTAGGATACACATTTCAGCCATATTTTATTACCATTGTGTATTGTGTACATGTACATGGCTTGTTGTTTTTTTTTCCTGTAAACTTCTGTAGCATAAATAAATATTTAAAAAAAACAACTCAACTACTAAAAAAAGCAGCGCCTGTTGTTTTAGATGTGATGATTGTTCCTGTTGTGTGAAGTCAGGTGTTGACAACGTGTTCTTAGTCTTTGGTTTGACCATATGTTAGTGTTTATCCCTCTTTGTTTTTATTAGTCCTTGTGTTTTAAGTAGGCATCAACAGTCATTATTTTGTTATCAATAGTCCTTACTTTTTATCAACAGTCGTTACTTTTTATTAACAGTCATTACTTTTTATTAACAGACACTACTTTTTATTAACAGACACTACTTTTTATCAATAGCCCTTACGATTTATCAACAGCCATTACATTTTATCAATACACACTTTGTTTATCAACAGCCATTACATTTTATTAACAGTCATTACTTGTTATCAACAGTCATTAGGCACGGATGCCACTCCTTTTCTCTCAATATCTGATCGACCTGGTGTCGTCACAAATTCAAGAGATCTCCATATAAATCAATGAGATATCTTCATATTATTTTACAAGTCTAAATGAAGTCAATATTTATAAGGACACATTTTTTCACAACTTTTTTAATGTACACCGGAGGAGGGAAAATTTTTTTTTTTTTTTAAACCTGTAGTTAAATCTAAAGAAATGATTTAGTTTAAATCCTTATATAATAAAAGAAAAGGCAATTTTTCTGTGTGGTCATGAAAGCGATTGGTCCCTCGACCTCCTAAAGACTCCCACAGCCAATGAGAAACAAAAATAAATCTTTAATTTGAACGAGTTTACGCGGACGTTCAAAGAGGGCGCGCTTTCAAAAATGTTCATTGTCAAACTACGGTGCGCACATTTTCGTGTAAGCATATTAAATTGAGCTGTAGCTTTTTTTTTACGGGTACTTTATTTATTTGATAGATACGTATTAAATAGTTTCATAACAATTTTCACACGATGCAAGGGGTTATTTTTTAACATGTAAATGAAGTTGTGAATACATATTTCGTTATTAATTAAAAATTCTAATTATCATTCTTTATTAGTGTGTGAATTTTACGTGGAAAGCGATGGCCGAAGGTAAATATTTCTAATATGGAGATAATTATAAACACATATATAATTAAATTATATTCCTGTTGTCGTAATAAACTAAGAGACAGCTAGATATCCGGATTACAGTGTAGTAAGGAATTAGTGAAATCAAATTTAATTAATATTAATAAGTTGATAAACAAATATATAAAAAGTAAAAAATAAAAAATCAATAACCAGAAATGTGCGGTACGCATTAGCATTTATATTTTTAAAAAAACTTTGTTTTTACGGGTTATTTATTATAACTGTAATGGATAGTATTTTGACGTGATGCACATTTATGGCCGGTCGAGACGGCTGTTGGAGGGGAGGTACAACATGCCACTGAAAACTGAAACGACGGCGGAACGTCCTTGGATGGGCTTTGTTGCTCGTTGTATTATATTTTGTTGACTTACTTTTTCAAGCAGTTTTCATAACTCTGAAAGAAAGATAGTATTACAGTAAAATGTGTGTTCTGTCAATGAGTTATTGGGGCTTTCATTGACATATAGAAACTCCAAGTTGGTTCAGTAATGATCCACGAATAAGCACAGATTGATCAAAGAAGAATTAAGACTTGTCACTTCTATCACACACAGCATCCATCATTTTTTTTTATTATGGTTGTTTTGGGAGGACTTGGCAAAATGAACATTTTTTAGTCCTGATCTCTAATGGTGTAATTAAAAAGACTTTCATGACATTATAAAATTAACACTTTTAGTTTTACACCATTCTGCATTGTGCAGGATGTGATTCTGAAACATCAAATTTTTATGTACATTTTATGTTAACTTCAATAGCGGTTCAGCTGTCAATTATTCTCACATAAAACATAAAAATAATCAAATTCACCATCACATCATCACACATTTAAGTACCATTAATGTGCCATCATGAAGGACGTAAACATTGTTACAAGGTGTTTACACAGAGAAGTGAGTAATGAGGCACAAGAGAGAGTCATGGGGCAGCGGAGAGCCACATGACAGGAGAGAGTCATTTGACAGAGGAGAGAGCCATGAGACAGAGGAGAGAGCCATGTGACAGAGGAGAGAGCCATGTGACAGAGGAGAGAGCCATGTTACAGAGGAGAGAGCCATGTGACAGAGGAGAGAGCCATGATACAGAGGAGAGAGTGCCATGAGACAGAGGAGAGAGAGCCATGTGACAGAGGAGAGAGAGCCATGTGACAGAGGAGAGAGCCATGTTACAGAGGAGAGAGCCATGTGACAGAGGAGAGAGCCATGTGACAGAGGAGATAGCCTTGAGACAGAGGAGAGAGTCATGAGACAGAGGAGAGAGAGCCATGAGACAGAGGAGAGAGAGCCATGTGACAGAGGAGAGACCATGGGACAGAGGAGAGAGCCATGTGACAGAGGAGAGAGCCATGTGACAGAGGAGAGAGCCATTTGACAGAGGAGAGAGCCATGAGACAGGAGAGAGTGCCATGAGACAGAGGAGAGAGAGCCATGTGACAGAGGAGAGAGAGCCATGTGACAGAGGAGAGAGAGCCATGTGACAGAGGAGAGAGCCATGTTACAGAGGAGAGAGCCATGTGACAGAGGAGAGAGCCATGTGACAGAGGAGATAGCCATGAGACAGAGGAGAGACCATGTGACAGAGGAGAGAGTGCCATGAGACAGAGGAGAGAGAGCCATGTGACAGAGGAGAGAGAGCCATGTGACAGAGGAGAGAGCCATGTGACAGAGGAGAGAGTCATGAGACAGAGGAGAGAGAGCCATGAGACAGAGGAGAGAGAGCCATGTGACAGAGGAGAGACCATGTGACAGAGGAGATAGCCATGTGACAGAGGAGAGAGAGCCATGTGACAGAGGAGAGACCATGTGACAGAGGAGAGAGCCATGTGACAGAGGAGAGACCATGTGACAGAGGAGAGAGCCATGAGACAGAGGAGAGAGCCATGTGACAGAGGAGAGACCGTGTGACAGAGGAGAGAGTAAGATTTCCACTAGTGAGATCAGTTGTGAACTCGGAAAGAGAGAAAAAATACATAAGAGGATGCGCGATATGTTATTGTTAGGACTTGTTTAATAGGACAGTGTAGTCTATTGGGATGTTTAGGGGTTAAGGTTAGGATTAGTTTAAGAGAGAGGTGTAGGGGTTAAGGTTAGGGTTAGTTTAAGTAAGATGTGTAGGGGTTAAGGTTAGGGTTAGTTTAAGAGGATAGTTTAGTGAGATCTGTAGGGGTAGGGTTAGTTTAAGTGAGATGTGTAGGGGTTAAGGTTAGGGTTAGTTTAAGTGAGATGTGTAGTGGTTAAGGTTAGGGTTAGTTTAAGAGGATAGTCTAGTGAGATGTGTAGAGGTTAAAGGTTAGGGTGAGTTTAAGTGATATGTGTAGGGGTTAAGGTTAGGGTTAGTTTAAGAGGATAGTCTAGTGAGAAGTATAGGGGATTAAGGTTAGGGTTAGTTTAAGAGGATAGTCTAGTGAGAAGTATAGGGGATTAAGGTAAGGGTTAGTTTAAAAGGACTATGCAGTGGAATTTACACCGACAAAGGATACGTTTAAGGATATCGAGGAGTAGTAGAACGAGCACAAGGAATCAATATTTTGGGTTTGTAGCTGATGGGGATTAGAGGTTTGTCATGGGGGATGGGGGATGATTGAGCTTTAGAACAATGGAGCATACGACAGAGATTTAACACAAAATATTTTCAACTAAAGTAAACATGCTAACAACGTCAAAATTAAAACTAGAAAAATATTGATGAAAGTGTTAACAAAAACAGGTTTAATCGCATTTCTGTAAAAGTTCATAATGAAAATATTACAATTGGTTTTTAGGAGGAATTATTTCTTTTAGAAGTTTGTTATAGTTGTAGTTATTTCCACAGAAAAGGACACTGAAAGAGGTAATTTATCTTCTTTTATGTTGTTGATATTAATATTGCCTTATAAAGTGAATGAAATAATAAACGACAACTTTTTGCTGGAAGATTCTGAGGTCAGAAGAGAGGCCAGAATAATCAATGCATCGATTCCGGGCCCTGTGGATAAGATTGTGGGCCCTTTGGATAAGATTGCGGGCCCTGTGGATAAGATTGGGGACCCTGGGGATAAGATTGCGCTCACTGGGGATAAGATTGCAGGCCCTGGGGATAAGATTGCAGGCCTTGGAGATAAGATTGTGGGCCCTGTGGATAAGATTGCAGGCCCTGGGGATAAGATTGTGGGCCCTGGGGATAAGATTGAAGGACCTGGGGATAAGATTGTGGGCCCTGGGGATAAGATTGCGGGCCCTGTGGTTAAGATTGCGGGCCCTGTGGTTAAGATTGCGCTCGCTGGGGATAAGATTGCAGGCCCTGTGGATAAGATTGAAGGCCCTGGGGATAAGGTGACAAGAAATGTCGATACAAACAACGCTTTTTGTGTTTAAAAGAGATTGGTGGACTTGTGGCGGGGATGGGGTGGGGTTAAGAGTAAAATTTTGAACCGACTAAACTGAACAAACGATTTATTTCGACCCTTCTCAAGTAAAAAAAAAAATGAAAGAAAACAATGTTAAAATAAAATAATAATTAAAATAAGAATTGTTTTTTAAAAAAAACATAACCAAACAAAGGTCAACTACCCCGAACAACTCTTCTAGTTCTAGCTTCCACCTAGACTCATTTACCAGTGCTACAAGGGGGGGTTTAGTTTTCTGCGCTTCTTCTCCTGGTGAGTACATGGTATTGAGCAAGGTTATCTCCCTTCATTACATAAATTCCAAAAATATCCAAACTGGTGCATCTTTCATGTGAGAATAAACCATAGAATTTAAAAAACAAAACAAATGATTAAATAAGATATTGAATTTAAAATACAGGTGAAATTTTAATTTCAAATTACACACGGTGACTCTGGTAAAATGTATGCTGCTAGTGATAAATTTATTTTATTTTGCTATTTTTTATGGTCTTTCACCAAATATTTCATTAAACTCAATAGATAAGCAAATGATAAACCAACTGTTTATCTATATACACCAACTGTTTCCATAGATAAAAGGCAAATTTAGACTTAGCTTGGTATTAAATTATTTGCCCCGTGGAGAACCCACAAACAGGATGTGAGCAGGTAAAAGGAGATTTATGTGTTTATTTATGTGTGTGTAAGTGCTCGTATATTTGTGTGTTCCTGATGATTTCTTTTTGTGTGTTTACATTTATATGTCGGTTTCTGTAGCCGCGTGCGTGAGGTGGTGTATGACGGTGTGCGTATGTTATATGTGTATGTGCACCGCTGTTTGTGTCATGTCTTATGTTACAGACGCTCCCCTCTGTGGGACGTGGTGGTCGAGAGGTAGCGCTCTCGACTGTCATACCGATGGTCACGAGTTCAAATCCACACGAAAGTGAGGATTTGTTCTCGGGGCCTGAGGAGTCCCCGAGTCACCCAGCTCCGAATGGGTACCTAACTAGACAATAGTTAGGCGGCTGGGGTAATGCGAGGAACCCCTATAGCCGTGGCCTGTGACCGCTACATCACTTGCCAACAGATCATCTCTCATGGTCTGTGGACGCAATTATCTTCTGCATAGAAGGAGCGTCTGTATATCTTAGATAAGAAGATTATTGCGTCATATGTTTATCTATGTTTTGTGTATGTCGGTGTTTGTATGTTGATGAGTGAATGTATGTTTATGTGTATTTAGGTTTTCTTGATTAGTGTATGTTGACGTGTTTTTATTGCATGTATGTTGTTGTGTACATATGTTAGTGTGTATATTTCGAGGTGTGCAAGCTAATGTGTGTATGTCGACGTGCCTTTTTCATGTTAAAGACCCATGTAACCATGTACAAGAAACAGGTAACATACTGCAAAACCCTGATTACCTAGTGAAAGACCCCGATTACCTAGAGAAAGACTCAAATAACCTACTGCAAGACTTTGTAAATATTTTAATTCCCAGCTTTTGTTGCCAAAGGGAAGTAATGACAAATAAAAGCTAGTATCATTTTGTTGGAGAAGTCTCCCTTATTTAATTCTTTTTTAAACGAAAAAAAAAAAAAAAACAGCGCGTCACATTCAAAAATATATAAATGTATCGCTAAAGAGTAAATAATGTGTTGTGTTGTATCATTGGTATAAAGCGATGGACATTAAAGAATTAAAGAATCTCTAGAAATGTAATTTTTTAAATAGATTTTTTTTTTTTAATTGAAAACATTAAATTAAATTCCTAATAAACCATTGCACAGGTAGATGTTAAATGTGCTGATATTTTATGGGTAGTAGGATAAAGTTTAATTATTACAATTAATTCGTGGGATTTCTATTTTTTATATGACATACTTAAAGGACGGAAATCCCTAAGTACGATTAATTTTTCTTCTGAAATTGGGTAAAGAAATAGTAAATAATAAAACTTGTTTATTTTACCTTCAAAGAAGCATCTTCTGTACAGAGTGTGTGACTGTGATAGATTTGAACGTTATTTACTTTGCGACGCAAAAAAAACAACAACAACAATAAAATAATTGTAGTTTGTAATTTATTTATTTTTTAAGCGCATCATTTTTTCAGCTTTCTAAAATATATTGTTTCGCATAACATGTATTGCATATTTTCATATTTTAAGTTTACCCGCAGTTGCATAAATGGGCGTCGGCGGCGCGTAACAAAATGATGATGTCACATACGTTTTTATGTCAGCGTGAAATACAAAATAAAGAAACTGCTGCTAGAGGATTTCTTCCAATTTTTTTTTTTTTTTGTTAAAAAAAAGTATTTCCGTCCACTGTATAGAATAATTAACAAAATAAATATCATTAGGGGGAAAGGCAAACAGATGGTTGTCTGCATACAGGACGACGTGCACTTCTATAGAGGGCAATGAGGAAGAGAACACTCACGTGATGCTGGAGGGGCAGTTTAACCTGGGCAGTCTCAGTTTCCGGCTGTCCTTGATAATCCGAGGCCTCTCACTATCATGGTGTTTAGTGACCAGCATGGCGGCTTTCTTCGAGAGATGACGTACGTGCACGTAGAGTAGACAAGTCTATATTGCACACAGACAAGTCTTTTGAAACACGTAATTACTTATATCGTTGATTATTTTACGGCTATGGGAAATAAATATGGGAAATAATAAAAGTACTTCCCGGGAATTTTCAGCACATCAGGTTCGATATGTTCCTCACCAGAACTTCTAGATTTATTTATATTTTTTAATATTACAACAATTAATATTTTCATTGGGGCTGTTAACAATTAATTTAAACAATTAATCTACTTTTGAAAAATTAACTATTTATTAATCGTTAATTTCGATTAAAGCCAAAATTAATATTTATGATGTCATAAGTAACACTTATTAAACGTTCTTGTTGAAATTTATGTAATCTTTTAACCAACTACGCAAAAAGACAAGTGCGTTAACATTATTTTGTTCAAGTAATGAGCGGGTCTAATTTACAATATAATCATCAAAGCTGAAAAATCATGAACATCGAACTGAGGAAAGTGGTATGCACAAAACGGTCTTGGAATGACATTATCAGAATTCGGTGTTCATTAAGTTTACACTATTTTAGAGGGTTAATGGATTCAGGATATTTCCTCTCCATTTTTTAACGCCGTATTTCATCAGAAATGCTGTAATTTTCTGTATCTGAGTCAGACTCCATTACTGCCATTAGCTTAATACGCTTTTGCTTTGGTTTGATAAGTAGGCCAAGTGTTAGAGTCATGGTAGGCAAACTTTATCAACATTTTGAACATTCTCATCAGTCAATAGTTTGAAACCAAAATGTTCGTGTAATCGTCAATAAATTTGTTATTATTGATTGGCCGCTATTAATATTGTTATTATTTTTACACTTGAAATCCGATAATTTGTAAGTGTTAGGTCGATTAATCGTTAAAAATAGTTTAATCATTATTTTTCATCGATTAATCTTTAATTTCCGCAGCCCTAATATGCACATATAAGAAAAATAGGGCTGTTATAGATTAATTTTAATTTAATAGGTAACTTTTGAAAAATTGCCGAATAATTAATCGATAGTTTTAATTAAAGCTGAAAATAAGATGTATGACGTCATTAAACTGAAAATTTCATAATTAAAATGCCCATAACTTAAGTATTTAATAAAAAAAGATATAATATTTTTATGAGATATATTTATAAGATAAATATATGTAGTTCAGTTTAATGTCAATGAATTTAAATTTTGTTATTGTTAATTAAGTAAAAACAATGTTTTATATCATTTTCCTTATAAAAACTTCTTATTTTATAGTTTACACTTATAAAACCCTTTTTTTAAAGGAGAAGTTTGTACTTTAAAACACCTATTTATAAATCGAAAAAAAAATTAATTTAAATTTAATTTTAATCGCTATTTTATCGAGTTTAAATAATTTTAATCGATAAAACTTTTTTACCGATTAATCGAGAAATTAATCTTTAATTTCCGCAGCCCTAAAGAAAATATATGAAATTGGGGCATTTTTGTCACAAGGCATTAGTAACTAAGTGAGAGTTTCGTTTAAATGTCGCAACTTCTTCCTTTTCGCTATACAGTACCCTAGAAAATATAATTCGAAAAAATAATAAAATAATTTTTTTTTTAAATTATAAAAATAAAATATCTCCAGCATTGTGTTGGTGCTGTAAAATTAATTAATGACAAAAATTCTTGTCATGTTCACCCCACATCCTGTTGTCATGATAACCATTTTGATGTCCGGGAGTGGTTGTTAGGGGCGCTATATTTTTTTTTTATTATTTAAAAGGCTGGGCTACAAGATCCAGTAAAAGTATGGGTTTATATATATATTATTTATACAAGTTTAAGATTCTTGTCATTTTAAAGTTGATTGCGTAGTCTATTACGATTTTGTGTTTTTAAAAAAAAAAACTTATTTACTTCGTCATTCAAGCTCTGTCTTTCTCTATTTCTTCCCAAGTCCATGACAAAATAAGAATTTTTTTGTGTTTGACAAATGTATCCCCAATACATCAGACACGTCTATCTCTTTTCTCTTATTTCTTTATTTCAAATACAAATATTCCTGTTAAATATATTAAATATCTTTACTACTATTTCACTACATCACACGTACATTTGAGGAGCCCTGTATTATTTCACCATATCACCTGTGAGGAGCCCTGTATTATTTCACCATATCACCTGTACATGTGAGGAGCCCTGTATTAATTCACCATATCACCTGTACATGTGAGGAGCCCTGTATTATTTCACCATATCACCTGTACATGTGAGGAGCCCTGTATTATTTCACCATATCACCTGTAAGGAGCCCTGTATTATTTCACCATATCACCTTGGAGGAGCCCTGTATTAATTCACCATATCACCTGTACATGTGAGGAGCCCTATATTATTTCAACATATCACCTGTACATGTGAGGAGCCCTGTATTATTTCACCATATCACCCGTGAGGAGCCCTGTATTAAAGAAAGCCATTTATCATGGGATCATAGCTTGACATGAGATGACATCGTAAAATTGTTATGGTGTGCCTTCTTTGTTAAGATTCCCCCTGAACTTTTGAACATTCTTTCATGTTTTAGAACTTGTTGTCTCAAACGGCCGATAAATCTTATAATATAAGTAACAGAGCAACATCACTTCACACGCTATTTTTATTTTGTTGCTCTATTTCATACATATTCAACACTTTTTTAAAGAAACAACATAATTCATGTCATCGTTAAAAATATTAAAGACTTTGCAACATGGCATTTATTTTCCTTCAACCGAGTAATCGGATATTCATCGGTATCGCCTCTGCCCTCCAGGAAGGTAACCCTGTCGCCGTTATTTCTCCGGACGGGACAAGCGAGTTGTGTTAGGACAGAAGACAGTGGCAGCAAGTTTTGTCGGTCGAATCTATGGATAAACTGGAGGTCATGGGCTTGAAAGTGTCTCTTTTACTGTTGGTCTGTTTATACTCTGGCAGCCATGCAGCGCTCTGTGAGTAGTGTCTAAAATAAACTGAAGATTGATATGATACCAGATATTTTTTAAATTTGTTTCAATAAGGTATCGTGCCCAATTGACGTATTTAAAAACAAAAAGTTACTGGTTTAAAAGTATCCTATAAACTGGTGAAATTCCTGTCATTAAAACAATTTAACATTTTGTATGTAATATATATGTAATATATA
>MUZC01004711.1:147118-178280 GCA_002072015.1 Radix auricularia | reverse complement strand
TTTTTTGTATATCGGTCGATAATTTGCAGAGCAGGATTAGAAAATATAATAAATTGAAAAAGCTCTACTTAAACTAATAAATAAATAAGAATTTTTAAAAGAAAGATGTAACCGCGTAAATACAATGAATAAAATGTATCATTTAAAAATAATAATTACGCCAGGAGTACCTGTCGAAAATTCGTTTTAACAATGGTTAAAAACAATAAAACTTGCATTCCTCTTTTGCACCGTCCATTGAACTCAATTGTGGACGCACAGTGACATATCGGTAGAGCTCTTCATAAAGAATTTAAGATGTATCTTTCTTTAATTGTATTAATGTTTCAGCTTGTTTAGACTTTTTTATTAAAATAATTTTTATTCAAATTTTCTTTTTGAATTTAAATGTATGTAAGATAAATAAAATACCAGAAATCTACAAAACCCATAAAACTGGTCACTTTGTTTTAAAACTTATTGATGGAAAAGAAATATCATTTAGAATATCAAACGACTTTAACAAGGTTGTGTACTCGCACCAAAACTTTTCGCAATATTCTTCTCTGTACTGGAAAAGACGTAACAAGGTAAGGGTTAGCCTGACAGGACGTAACAAAACGGCGAACGTTTCGGCAAAGAGCCTTTCTCTGTACTGCTTCGATACGCATTCAAGGATAGCTCAAGGATGGAATCTGGTTACACACCAGAGCTGATGGAGGAATTTTCAACACTGCCCGCCTCCGGGCCAAAACCAAAACGACAGATGTCCTAATTCAAGAGCTGCTCTTTGCAGATGATGCGGCACTGGTAGCACACACTGAACATAGTTTGCAGCAACTCGTGTCAAGCTTCTCCAATGTCTGAAAAGATTTTGGTCTGCAAATCAGCTTGAAAAAGATAAACATCATGGCCCATGACACAAGTTCTTCTCCCACCATCAATATCGACAAACTTGGAGGTTGTGGACAGCTTCACATACTTGGGATCCAAAGTCTCCAACGCACTATTCATTGGGGACGAAATAAATTGTTGAATCGGCAAAGCAGCTGCCACAATGATTGCACTAAATAAATCGGTCTGGCAAAAAGGTTGTGGTGAAGACTGTCACTCAAAAATAGGACTGCATAGCCGCAAAAGGAAATGCAACTCAGACAAACGGTGATGCACCATGGTCTTGCGAGACTGAAGAATGCCGATGAGACTTTCTTTCCATAATTAATAAATCCGTCGTGTTAGCGTACGATTTTTTAAGTTTGCATGGTTTAACTTAATGTTTTATTTAGATGATTACTGTCCGCTACGCTTATCAATGCTTTATGTATAGTCTTGCATTTTTATTTAAAGTTTGAATGTTGATAGTGTGAAGGTTTTCATGGCTTGTTTAGGCAACCCATATCACACCCCATTTCCAGACGGGATATTGTTGTATTATGTTATTGTTTAATTTTGTTATTGTTGAATTTGGTTATTGTTGTATTAGGTTATTGTTGTATTAGGTTATTGTTGTATTAGGTTATTGTTGTATTAGGTTATGGTATTATGGTATTGTTGTATTAGGTTATTGTATTAGGTTATTATTGTATTAGGTTGTTATTGTACTAGTTTATTGTTGTATAAGTTTATTGTTGTATTAGGTTATTGTTATATTAGGTTATTGTTGTATTAGGTTATTGTTGTATTAGGTTATTGTTGTATTGCATTTCCGTGTTATGGGGCCGTCCATAAATGACGTCACGCACCTAGTGGGGAGGGGGGTCACCCTTTTGTGACGATGTGTGACGTGGGGGAGGGAGGGGGGGTTGAAGAAATGTGACGTCACATCGAAAGGGTAACTTTAAATAAAACTTCCACTGAAATATTTGGTCACATAAAATTTATTTAATGACTTTTTTTTATTCAATGCTTCTCAAAGTGCCGGTCGATAGGCTATCAGACGCCGGTTGGCGTAAGTTAACAAGACACGAAAATTAAATATAATTATAATTCTTAAGTTTGAGAATTCACAAGNATTATATGTTGATATTTTAAGTCAAAACGACACCGAATATCCATTTTTTAAGTTTTAAGTTTGCTATAGTTTTTCGATTGGTTTTTGGTCAAACGCCTCTGGCCATTCTAAATATAATAATAAATGTGTCCATTTAAAATTAGTCAAAAGTATTCACTAACTTTATTGAATGCATCAAATTCTCGACATCACAATTCGAGAGGAGCACAAAACAACTTTCTTCTGAACTCAGTTTTTTAGGCATTAGATCTAATTTTAAATTTGACAGAAAGGATACTTGATACAGTCAAGTCATGTTGATTAAGATTATTGTCGCTTTTGTCAATATAAATGAAAGTAGGTTGGATTTAGGTGTCTTCGTATAGTACGTAAATAAGAAATCTACATAGATAACAAATTTTACAAATGCATTTTCTGGAAGGAACCGGTTCAATAGTGGGCATATGTTACCAAGCGTACACGTACACATGACGTATTTGAATATATCTAGTGGAGTGTAGTGGATGTTATATGTCCAAAATAAGTCTGCATTACCCCCCAAAATTCCCTTTGACCACAGATGTTATTTGAAAAAGGTATTATTATTATTTTTTTAAAAATTTTTATAAACAAAGAAGTTACAAGTAATGATTTATAGTCAATGCTTAATTTGTATGCATTAAAATAAAATATAATCTAAGGATGTTAAAATATTTTATTTTTTTATTTATGTATTTTTTAATTTGTTTTTGAAGGCCCGTTAAAAAAATTAAACGGTTTGAAAAAAAAGACCGTTTCAATAGGATACCTAAATATTAAAATTATAAAAGTTTATATTAACATTACTGTTAACCCAAAAGTAGTGGATTCTAGCAAATTGTCTATGCCCACAATGATTGAGCATTACCCCCAAGAGTTCCCTTTTTACCCCAAATGAGATAATTTATTGATGACTTTATATTTACAACTGTTGTGTGACGTACGTGAAATCCTGAAGAAGAAAGAATTGAAAAAAACAACAACCAAAAACACAAACAAGCTTGTGAGCTTTGGAGTTAAAAGTTATGATAATGTTGGATATTTTAATAATGCCATAGTATTTCAGTCCTATACTTGCAAGAATTACTGTATTTTGCGACGCACAAGATGACACCCTATTTTCCTGTTCAAATGTGGGGGTTGTACAGTGTTGGCCATTTTCCTCTTCCAACGCATACCTAATAATTTTTAGAAAACATGAGATGTGATATCAATGTGATAATTTTAGATCAAATGCCTTTGATGTGCATATACTTAGCAAGGAAACTGTCATTAGAAGATCGAAATCAATTTGAGGAATTGTCTTGTATCTATATATTCTAGGTCTATAAACAATGCAATGATCCTTGTAATATCAATAGTCACATTCGCGAGCTTAATCGCGAAGGTTAATCACATCAATGGGTATTGACATTACCGCTGTATTGTTCGTTAGCTGTCTTGCTTTGCCATGGCAACTAAACATTTTTTTAAAATTTTAATATATAAAACAAGCCGAATTCATTATTAATCTTATAGGGCTTTAAGCTGTGTAGGGGCTCATTATGCTATCAAATAAGTACAGAGAAAATCATGTCAAAACGGGAAAAAATGCAATGATACCTGGTGAAATGGAAAAATTCTTGCCAGTCGTCTGATACGAAAATGTTTGGGAATCACTGGCTTACAATTTATTTAATTTATTTAATATATTTTACATAGCTTCACTCATGTTACGATATTACAATGTAGACATACACTAAATAAATACTTAAATGACAAAAACGTGATTTGAAACATTCTTATTTTCAAATAGAAAACATTTTTTGTTCTTTTTTTAAAATTTTTTAAAATTATTTTTTTTTTGGGGGGCGGTCAAAGTTTTGTGACGTACTTTTTGAGGGGGGGGGTCGACGATTTTGTGACGACGCGTGACGTAGGGGGGGGGTAAAAGATTGGCCAAAATCGCGTGGCGTCATTTATGGATTTATAGTGTATTGCCGTAAGCACTACTACTACTATTATTACTATTATTTTGAAAGAACGAAAAAGAATGAATTGCATTAATAGCCTTAAAAAGAAAACTGGTGAAACGACAAGGTGTAAACCGACTTAAGTTTATTGATATTAGTCGGAGGATCCTGGCTGTTTGGAGTTTTATATATATATATATAAATAATATCTTAATATCATTAGTCCCTTACTTTAGAAGAATTCATTATTTGTCCTCAGGTTCAAGCCCCATTCTCGCGAATGTTCATCCGGTGGCTTCATGCCCGGCCAACTGTGTTGTGATGGAATCGTCAATGTAAGAATTCTCTTTAACGCAATTTAACGTAATCGTTTTTATATTCAAATTAATATTGAAAGTTATGGCAAGCTGTTCAGTGTGTTTTGAGCAAATGGGTGTTCTTTTCTCCAATCAGTTTCCAGTATTTAAAAATAATTAATACAAGAAAATAGTAAAAAGTTGGTGAGTTTTGTTTGTTTTTTTGTTGTTTTTTTTTTTTTGTTTGTTTGTTTTTGTTGTTTTTTTAAATTCTACTGAATAGAATTTTGTTTTTCATGATTACATTTGAAGAATCTATAAAACTTTGTATCGTGTTCTACCCAACAACAGTTGTTGTTTGGTGAGCAGCAGTCAATACATTTAGTCGGGATTTGAGGCTGATGATACTCTTGAACTTATTTGAGTTTTCACATCAGAGCCGTCAATTATTTCGTGGTAGTAATTTGTTTTAATGAAATGTGATACCTTCATGCAGACAATAACATAATCTACAAATGATAATGATTTTAAGAGTGTGATTCAGTGTTTGTGCCATGGCAGTGTTGGTGTCATTTCAAAATGAAGAAACTAGAAAATGGAGGATTCCATAAAAAGTATTTTGTGGTTGATTATTTTCCATTTGATTAATTAATTTTATTGGTAGATTTGAAAAAAAAAGTTATGAATCCTAAGTCGTCTACTATTTTAAATTTTGGGTTTTTGGTCACATTTGGAATATCAATTCTAGCGTATCTAACTGGCTTTTACTGTACTGTGTCCATTATTAAACCTCAACTCAAACTGTGGATTTAATTTCTTTTGTCACCCAGCTTATCCCCCCTGGCGGGGCACAACAGTGGGCATGTTGCCACAAGGGCATGTACGACATGACCACACAGGTGTGCTGTGGGGACATCCCTATACCCAGGCCCCCCAAGGGCTCTCCGCCGATGCTTTGTTGCGGCTTCTCCCTTTACGACCCAACAACACATCTGTGCTGTGACAGCTTCCCTGTGCCGTGAGTAATGGGATCGTGACTTGACTGGGGCCATTAGGAGGAGGGGCCGGTACGGGAGCTGGCACGTAGGGGAGTTGGCAGGGAAGGGCGAAGTGTGTTAGGGAGACAGCACGTAGGGGAGCTGGCAGGGAAGGGCGAAGTATGTTAGGGAGACAGCACGTAAGGGAGCTGACAGGGAAGGGCGAAGTGTGTTAGGGAGACAGCACCTAGGGGAGTTGGCAGGGAAGGGCGAAGTGTGTTAGGGAGACAGCACGTAGGGGAGCTGGCAGGGAAGGGCGAAGTGTGTTAGGGAGACAGCACGTAGGGGAGCTGGCAGGGAAGGGCGAAGTGTGTTAGGGAGACAGCACGTAGGGGGAGCTGGCAGGGAAGGATGAAGTGTGTTAGGGAGACAGCACGTAGGGGAGTAAGTAGGGAGATATTATGTTGGTAAAGGAGAAACCGTGTGGAGATGTAAGCAGGTAGTGTATGACGTACGGGAAGCATGTAAAGGATTTATGAGGTATGGGAGAAGTGTGTACAAAGTATGCAGTTAGGGAACCGGCAGAAAGAAGATGCAATGAGTTAATAGATGTTATATAGCGTAGCTTAAAGAATGGATATAAAGTTATATATGTGGGAGGTGATGGTATAAAAACAAATAGCCAATGTTACATTGAATGAGAAAAAGTGTTGCTAACAATTTTTTAACAAAGATAAAGTGTGACCCTGCAGCTGCATGGGGCCCAGGAATTTTAGGTGCTTCACAGCTTTGATGGTTATATATAAATGTAACCTGAAATGTGCCACTAAGGAGTTTAAAATCATGAACGTCGCTGAAAAGTTTTGAGTTATTGGAAAAAGTAACCAGGAGAAAATGACAGCAATGGAAATAAACGAGATAAATTATGGATTTAAATTTTTTCAATTTCTATTTTTTTTATGTACTCTCTTCATTTAAATAAGTCGGAAAATTAATGTTCTTTGAAATAAAAAATGATGTATCTCATTAATTATAAGCTAAATGATTAATATGAATAAAAATGAACCATTACAAAAACTCGTAAACACTGAGAGCAATGGTTTCAGCTCTTGATTGTAATGTATTGATGTTCTCAGAAACCCGTCAAGAAACCTGAAATGTTGTAGAAAACACGCGTATGATCCGGTCCACCAGATGTGTTGTGGTGAGGCAGTGAAGCCTCGGCCCCCTGGTCAACCCAACATGGATGTAAGTAGTGCCAAATATATGTGAACGGCGATATCATATTTCTTCTTCATTTAAACGGTCGAATAGGTCATTATAAAACAAGAGCGATCAATTTTATGTATATTTAACTTAATTTAGCAAATTTGCTAATATTTAAAATTGTCCATTGCTAAAACTTATCAGTCACATTAAAATTTTGAATCAACGCAAGCAAACACCATTACCCACGCCATCTCTCTTTTATAATTATTGTGACTACTGCAGTCAACCACCAAACAGTTGTTTTTAGAAATGTGTGTACTGAGTCCAAACAACAATAGCAACTGTGTAATTAGATAAATTCCCTATTCCTTGTCTTTTAACCCATCCAGTGCTGTGGTAAGCACTCATACACACTTTAACTATGAGCTTTGTCTTTTAACCCATCCAGTGCTGTGGTAAGCACTTGTACACACTTTTAACTATGAGCTTTGTCTTTTAACCCATCCA
This sequence comes from Radix auricularia, assembly GCA_002072015.1. Classification (NCBI taxonomy): domain Eukaryota; kingdom Metazoa; phylum Mollusca; class Gastropoda; family Lymnaeidae; genus Radix; species Radix auricularia. The sequence continues at coordinate 171,331 of MUZC01004711.1, read as the reverse complement.
GTGCTGTGGAAAGCACTCATACACACTTTAACTATGAGCTTTGTCTTTTAACCCTTCCAGTGCTGTGGTAAGCACTCATACACACTTTAACTATGAGCTTTGTCTTTTAACCCTTCCAGTGCTGTGGTAAGCACTCGTACACACTAACTTTGAGCCATTGTCGTTTAACCCTTCCAGTGCTGTGCTACTTTAACTAGGAGCCTTTTCTTTTTACCCTTCCAGTGCTGTGGTAAGCACTCATACACACTTTAACTATGAGCCTTGTCTTTTAACCCGTCCAGTGCTGTGCTACTTTAACTATGAGCTTTGTCTTTTAACCCTTCCAGTGTTGCGGTAAGCACTCATACACACTTTAACTATGAGCCTTGTCTTTTAACCCTTCCAGTGCTGCGGTAAGCACTCATACACACTTTAACTATGAGCCTTGTCTTTTAACCCTTCCAGTGCTGTGCTACTTTAACTATGAGCCTTGTCTTTTAACCCTTCCAGTGCTGCGGTAAGCACTCATACACACTTTAACTATGAGCCTTGTCTTTTAACCCTTCCAGTGCTGTGGTAAGCACATGTTCAACGCCATGACTCACGTCTGCTGTGACGAAGGCAATCCTTACCCCAAGAATCCGGCCATGGCGTGTTGCGGGAAGAAACAGTTCCAGCCAATGTTCCAGCAGTGCTGCTTCGGTGATCCGTTACCCAAAGACGCCTTCTGTATGGCTAAATAGGTCAAGAAAAGGTGTCTTCAGAAAATATTGATACATTTAATTCACGGAAGCAAAGTTTTTGTTTATTTATAGTTTAAACAAAGCACGATACGTTTTGACTCTAGACAAAAATTAGAGTTACTTAAATTGACTTCGATGTTTTTAAAAAATCAATTTTTTAAAAAATTAGAAATTAATTAAACTAAAAGAAAACTAAAAATACGTAAAACGAGATTTTAAAAGATTTAATAAATAATACGGATTTTCAGACTTTTAAATAATGCAGTTTATATCATATTGGTACCTTTTATAACGTGGTCACTCAGAATTTACTGTCGAAGAAATGGAGCAATGAGCTTCGTGAGCGATACGTAAATAATTGTTGTTGGTGTTGATAGCTACGTGCAGAAATATTGTTTAGAATGGTGTATAAATATAACATAAAGCTATTCAAGATAACACGCTTCATTAGTTTCTTTTTTTAATAGTTTTTTTTTTTAAATTTTAAAAACATACATTTTCACCCAAACCATTTTTTGTATTAACATAAAATAGATGATGCATTAACTATATGTTATATTATATTCCACATTTAGTATTACAGGAGATGCGCGAGTATTGTTCTCTTTACCTGCATATTTCATTTGTTTGTCCAAAACTTGATGACTCAGATGGCAACAGATAAAAGTTTCAGTAAGCCCGTAAATGACCTTCAATAAATTTACAGATTCATATTATGTACATTATAATGCCCATGATTATCTGTTCTAGGAGAAAATAATAAAATTCAAATTCGAATGCGCTTTCTTCAGCTGCTAATATCGTTACAGGGATTTTTTGTCTGTCTCGGCTAAAAGGCAATTTAGTGTGATCAAAATCATAAATTCAAATTTAACGTAATAAATCTATTCAGATGCCAAACACTTTGTCTGATAAAGAATGGACCGTACTAGCAAAAATTTATTACAGTGTACAATTCACGTTTTAATGTTTGAAAAACACTTGCTATTGAATTTTAAATTACAAATGACTTTACTCGATGACTTCAGAGTTTTATTTGCAAGTGAGGTTAAAACAAACATTTAAAATTATTTTTTGTGCAACGTTTTAGTTGGTTGACCCTTAATAGTGACGTTTGTTGTTTTTATTTCAATGCATCTCTGAAGAATGTCTGTAATGAAAAACGTTGGCAATTTACGGCTACCCTTACAAGCAGCGCTTATAATCATTTCAGCACCGACATTGGCAATAAGGGACAGCAATCCTTTCCCACGACAGACAAATGTTGGGAGTGACGATGACTCTTGGCACTTGGCATGACAACTGACAACATTGACAGGGTTTTCATTATTTCAAAATCAAGAGAAGCGTTTATGATTATAACTGAATTATGTGTGGAATTATCTGGTGAGGAAATGAATTTTTAATCCTGCCATGCGCACAGTAACTGAACGCATCATATCTTTGTCAACACACCTTATATTTGACAACACACCATATCTTAGACAACACACCATATCTTTGACAACACACCATATCTTTGACAACACACATATCTTTAACAACACACCATATCTTTGACAACACACCATATCTTTGACAACACACCATATCTTTGACAACACAACATATCTTTGCCAACACACCATTTTTTGACAAGACACCATTTTTGTCAAGACACCATTTTTTGACAACACACCATGTTTTGACAAGACACCATTTTTGACAAGACACCATTTTTTGAAAAAACACCATTTTTGACAAGACACCATTTTTGACGAGACACCATTTTTACAAGACACCATTTTTTTACAAGAAACTATTTTTTACAAGACACAATTTTTGACAAGACACCAGTTTTTGAAAGCGTATGCTCAACCCAGTGGAGCCTCATTAAAAGGCACTAGAAAGAGGAGAGGCGAAAATGGGGAACGTTGAAGATCTTCCATTAACATTTTAAATATTTGATCAATTCAAAATGCAATTTAGGCGCATGCTTGAATTAGCTAATTTTAAACTTTTCTATGACAACTCCAAAACTTTTAGAAATATTGATCAGAGGGATCGCTAACTCTAAACCAGTTCAACTTTAATTCCCCTTATTCCCATCTTAGGGTAGTTGAACTAAGTTATTCTCTTTTAACTAGTTAGCCTCACACGTCAAATCTTTATACAGTTATTCCCCAAAACATTTCGTTACATTCAAACGTGCAGGATGCACTTTACACAAATTTAGTTGTGCATCATTCTGCACCAAGCAGAACCGCTAATTCATAAAATTAATGCCGTATAACCGTAGATCTCTCGCGTCTATCTCTCAATCCACTACGCCTGTTCTAGTCTAAGAACGTACGTTTTAACGTTTGTAGCTGACATTTGTTTATTTATCAAGATTCTATTCAAGGTTCTAAAGACAACACAAAGGATTGAAGACATTTCTCTAAAACATCAAACAGCTGCTCCCAACATTATTGCGGTGTTACATTCATGAGTTTTTTAAAATAAATTATTATAATAGTATTAATAGAAACACTTGGCGCCGAGAGTTGCAGACAGACATTTAGAAAACTGACCAAGGCGGGAAAATGCTGGAGACACTGCCCAGGTTAGGGATGCCTGGAGGACTCTCATGGGTGGCCTTGACATTGGAAGGATCGGTAACGTCGATGATGAGCGCAAGATGACCCCCCCCCCCGTTGACCCAGCTCATGATGTCACCCCGTTATGACGCGCCCCAGAGACCCCGTTCAGCAGTTTTATGCTGCAAATAATTCTTATAGAAACAATAAATGATCAAGATGTTTAATTATTAATTAACACAATATCTGGAATAGTTTGTTTTTACCATGGAAATCTAATGTTGAAAATTATATTTTAAGCGAAAAATACCAAACAAATAATGTTAGGTTTAGCATACTTTTTTCTTAAATAAATTAAATTTAACAATTACTCTATTATCATTACCAAAACAAACGAAAAATGTAATTAATTCACATTATTATTATCAATGAATTAGGATATACATTTTGTTTTTGCAAATATTTTAAATGTTTTCCATGTTGGAAGCTGTTGCCGTAAAACTCCTGGCAATAAAATGAAATTGTAGAAAGTCGCTGATTTTTTCACCGGCGTGCCTTGGTATCCAACATTTTTAGAACCACTGTTAAGTAGACACTTAGATCGCAGGAACATTTCAACGAACTGTAATAACTTTGTAGATTTTATAATTATGAAGCATATACCTTTATACTTTATACTTTTTTTTTTTTTTTTTTTTTTTGATACCTATGAAATTTTTCAAGCGCCATCCTTACACATTAACTATAATATTTTATTTATAAAAAATAACTATTAAAAAAAATTCATTCTGATTTGATCTGAGGTTAAAATTGGCGACACTTATTTCATGGAGGTACATTTTAATAGTTTTTTTTTATAATTTATCTGTTGGGGAAAAAAATTGATTAATAAAAATGTCGATAGCAAGTAAGACCACACTTTATTATCTGATAGCTAGGAGATATATGAAGACCCTACTGCTAAAAGTACTTTAGTCACATACTTGCCAAATTCAAACTAAACAGTAACAGTGATCTTTTAATATCTACTATAGACCAATCTGCTGTATAAAGTTGAAAACAATAAAATGTTTTAAGGTCAACATTTTTCAAAGCCTATAAAATTAAAATGCTACCGCTATCACCAAATACAAAAAATAAATTAAAACTTGATTATCTCGAATTGCGTAATTTGTGACTTAAGCACTTTTAGCTCTAAGCTCTTCATTTAGTAAGACTACTAAAACAACACTTGATTATCTGATAACCAGAAGATATATAAAGCTAAACAGCTTGGTGAACCAGGTCTGATATGAAAAGCCTCTTCTCTGTGACCATGATCAGATTTCTGTCTCTGTGAGACACAAACAGATTAAAATTAATCATCGATGAGATTGTAGAATGAACGAAAGAGATGAGGCCCCGCCCACTTTTTCTTTTGGTGTAAATAAATCAACAGTCTGGGGTATTTAAGTAAACTAAAATTTTAAATTTAAATAAATTTTTAATGCGTAATTCCAAGAAAACAAAACAAAAAGACGAAAATAAATTTACATGCTTTGTCGTTTAAGTTTTGTTTTTCTCTATCAACGGAACATACACATGTGAAGATGATTATCACAATTATGTTCTCAACAAAATAAACATTCACACTCAGTTTTTTGTGTAAAACTTTCATTGTAATCCAGGGGTCGAACATGCTTTGTTATCAGTTCAGTCGTGAATATAAGACAGAATCAAAAGATTGACTGACTCAAAGCCTCGTCTTCCCAGATTAGACCTAGCAGTAGTTCATTAGACAGCTTAATCATACAAATTTGACAGTACACTTAGAATTAGCCAGATAAAATTCCATCATTTTATATCTTCCAATTGGAATTTTCAGAGGAAAGAATCCATCTCTCGACCCTGTCATAAAACTTTCAGATTTAGTTTATAGGTTATTTTTTTTTTTTGTATCAATTATTTTCTTGACTTCTTTCTTTAAACACAACAACAACTAAGCCGCATCATAAAATATTTCTTTAAACGAAGGGGAATAATTACATTTCTTGTGCTCGAAGTGAACGTGCTCTCGACGGTCTGGGCCGTCATTTGACGTAGCAGATTTTTGTTTCGCTGTCACCATTGTCGACTTCTTTTCTTTTGGGATCGCAGGTTGTGACAGATCGAAAAATTTCTCCTTCTTGGTCTTAGAGCTATCCCGTTTGCTACGCCTGGCCTTCTCTGAAGTCAACTCTTGACTCTTGCTGTGAACTCTCGTGTCTCCCGAGTTTGATTTCTCCGTATTGCCACTTTCTTTCTTGTCCTCCGCTCGTCCCAAACGAAACACGCTCGTCAGACGTCTGCCGCTACTTTTTCTCGAGACGCTGGTAGATTCGCCCGATTCTGAAGCAGCGAACCTCATGGCGAATTTGCCTCTCATATCCTTTAAGTCGTGCTTTAGGACATCAACGGGAGACGACGTTAAACTTTTAGCGACAGGTTTTAGCTTCCTTCTCGCTGCGTCGAGGATCTTGTTGATCTTACTCTCCGACTGGCCGAAGGTTTTATCCGTTGACGATCGTTTGTTTTTGAGGGCCACGAACTCCTTCGCATCCATGGCGTCGTAAAAGAGCTCCTCTTCTATAACAGATTTAAACTCTGTCACCTCTTCATCTCGTTTCGCGTCCCTCGCACTGGCCAGTGCGTGCCTCGCCCGAGGACGCTTGCCTCTATCAGATGAAGTATTGGGCAGAGAGTGCGAACACCCAACTCCTTGACTGAAAGTCGTTATGTTATGAGGATCGTGAACTTGTCCAAAAACATTCAGTTCATGTGAAGGTGTTGCGACATCTCCGGTGACGCCCCCGTTGCCGACGCCCCAATTAATACTCGCTGTTTCCGTGTCTTTGTCAACACCGACGATTAAAGTCGGGAGACTCGGTGGCTGTTTGTCCACATTGGACAAAGCTATGGAACTTTGTTGAGAGAGAATCTGTCCTTTGGAGTTAGAGTTAAGTAAATCTGAGCCGTTAGTTTTACCATCAAAAATATCATGTCTTCTCCTCACTGGAGCCCTTGTGTCATAATTACTACCATAGGCGGCGCCCTTTTGGTGACCCACCCCAACATAGAAAGCTTTTGATTGACCGGAAAGAGGGTAGGATGCCCCTTGGTTTTGCACCCTGGGATAGTCGTCATCTGGCATGGCTAGCGTAGGACGAACTGGCTCCGAGATCAAAGATGGAGGATGAGTAGCATCTCTCGGTCTCGAAATATGGTCATCCGTGTGTTTCTTCATGGCTGGGCTGGCGGATTCCTGTTTATGTGTATAGCTTTCTTCTTCAACAATTGGGTTATGATCCATGGCTTCACACTTTGTGTGACATGACGGCTCATTTTTAGACATCTGGGACCTTAACTCCTCATTTTGAGCCCCGCTGCTGAAGGCATCCTCTGTATTTTTCTGCATCTGATATACAGCCCCGTTTTCTTCACAAAGAGACGGTAGTTTCTCAGTCGCCTTTGTCATCATTTCGGGATGAGGTTCAACGTTGTTCTGAAAGTGGTACAAAGGATCTGACTTCTGGACTGGATGGGAATGAAACTCATGTTCATTCATTGTGATGTAGACAGTTTCCAAATTACCCTTGATTAGGCTTGAATTCCCCATGTTTGCCATAGAAGGATAAACAGCTCCTTGATCGTTGAGACCAGGATAAAAAAAACCGTTTACAGGGTTAACATCACCTTGCTCGCTGGCCCTAGGAAAAGATACCTCTTGGGGCCCATAAGGATATACAAATCCTTGACCATTAAAAGTAGGATAATTAGCCCCATAAGTATTCACAATATCACGAGGAGCTACTTGCTCACTGGCCCAAGGATACGACGCCTCACAGTGAACTCCATGTGACGCCTCATGGGGAACTCCTTGTGACGCCTCACGGGGAACTCCTTGCCCATTGAAATTATTATAGGTAGCCCCCAGGGTGCCAGGAACAGGATAACCAGAATCGTATTGGTTTCTGTGGACACAGGCGGTCCCGTGTTCACAGTTGGCTGTATGTACCATATGATTCATTGGGTAACGAAAATTTGTATTGTCCGGATTAAACTGTGGGGGATAAGCAGTTTCTGTGTTTGTAGTGTGATAAGTCGGGTTTTGTTGTCTTGCGTCAATGTTATCTGTCATCAAATGTTGGGTTTCTGACGCAGTCATAGAGTTATAGACACCTGGTTTCATATGCGTACTGTGCACAACCTGCGATGGGCCTCTCACTGGGTAGCCATCCATTCTTTTTTGTGGCGTGCGATGTAACTCATCGTGGGGACGCGTATAAGGAGGAGACATCTCTGATTTGTTTGGAAAATTGTAGGCAGCTTCGGTTTTATTCATCAGAGGAAAAGTGTTGTCTTGTCTTCCTGAAGAGGCAGCATGTGATCTACTTGTCACAGAATGCGCCATCTCTTTTCTATCCATCTCGGGAGAATCACTCCTGTTCCTACGCTTTTTGTGGTAGTTGGGTTCTAAGTCATCGTGGGTAGAATAAACAGAGGCCGGTTTACCGCTCGAGTAGTAAGGTTTATCCAGCTTACCCACGGCGGGAAGAGAATAATCCTGTCCAGATATGACGCGGTCGGTATTTAGATTCTTGCTGCTCGTGGAGTTGTCTGCCTCCGTATCGACGACCACACGGACGACGTCCTTGATTCTAGCCTTCCCCGACTCTGACCGGCTTTTGTCTTTGGTCTGGCCATCATCTGGCTCCACTGTCCCATGATATTTGGAGCCAGCCGAATCGTGGGTGTGGGATGCCCTGCTCAAAGCTACTTTTGAGTACTGCTCCCTGAAATCTTCAGAGCTGTACGGACTTCGTAGGGTCCGAGTTCCTCTCGTGTCTTCGGTTGTTTCTTCTTTGTCGTTACCTTCAGTTTTGGCGTCTATGGCAACCCGCCCTTTGGTCAGTTCCACAGCATCTTCCAGTAACGACGGGACCGGGTAGTCCACCTGGTTGGATACTTTTTTCCAGTTTCTCATCGGAGTGTCCCATTGGCCAAGGGCGGCTTCTGGGCTGCCCGGGGGAGTTCTCAGCGACTTCGGTGATTTCAAAATATAGTGAAAGTTGTTCATACCTCGTCTGTAATCCATCTGGGGACTAAAATTTCCTTTGCTGCATTTAGACGCGCCCACCAAGCCCCTGGGTAACGGTTTGGCTGTGTAAGAGAATCTGGGATATTTTGCTTCAATCCTTACCGGAGAAAGTGGCTGTGCGCTGAATGATGGTGTCTCTCTCTGAGTTGTCGTCTCAGTTTTTTTAACATCTGTGGACGTACTCTTGCTCCTCGAGGACATTGTTTCGTCAGAGGAATCTTCATCACTCATCTCATCATTGTCTTCCTTTGTTCGGCATTCCTGCCTGCTCGCCATAGACCAGCTGGAGTCATCTTCACTATAGTGCTGCACACGATCTCGACTGGTCAACAGCGCCGCCTTCTCCAAGTCATAATTTGTTGAACATTTATTCGATTCAATCTTTCTTTCCCAAAACCTCGATTTTTTATTTGCCAACGTATTTGTTTCATTCCAGGCCCCCCAGGTGTCGCTGCCGCCAGTAAACATTGAGCCTGGTGTCCCTAAAATGATTGGCTTGTAAACGTCTTTGAAGGTTGAACTCGTCACATTGTTGCCATATCGAGGGAACATTGAACTGCGGGGCTCCGCGACTGGCGGATATTGTTTTCTGGAGTATTCTGACGTCATTCGTGATCCAGCCGGTGACTCCGACGGGGTTTGTAAAGACCACGTAGATAGAAACCTTGACATCGGGGCTGCGAATGATTCTCGCAAAGGAGGTGTAGACTGTCCCATGGGAAGATTACGTCCCATGTGAGAATTGGTCGGAGATTTGTTTGACGTGTTCGTTATAGGGGAGGTCACCCTTCCGGATGCCACGGCTGAGCGGCCGGGCTCTGATCGATAAAACCGATGTCTGGGTGAGTCCTTGCCCTTGAAATCAACATCAATTCTTGTGTTTTTCCTATTCCAAAACGACCTGCCGTCGACATTGCTGAAGGGCGATAAATTTCTGCCACGCCAGAAATCTGAGCGGTAGCTACTCTCAGGTTTTTTATTGAATCCTTCATTAGTCTCTTCTGTATAATTGTCGTGCTCAAATGTGTCATTGTGAATACAAATCTGCGAAGCGTCATCAATTTGGCTCGTGTTTTTTATAATGTTTGAGTCGTTCATGCTCTGGTCATCCATGTGGCTCACGTGACGTTCCTTGCCCAGCCAATGATCGGGCTCCTTCGAGGTATTACCAGAACTCGCGGTAAGTAATTTTTCTTTCTGCTGCACGGAGAGTGTTTTCCAGCTGCTAAAAAACTCAGAGGATTCTGACTCCGACGACGCTCGCCCGTTGCTGCTGTTTGTTGAGTTACCACCAACGTCTTCAGTGTACTTGACCTTCTCCAGATGCTCAAAGTCCGCCATATTTCTATCCGTCTCAGGCTCCACCCTCACACGAATGATCTTTATGGGCTGTATTTTGATACTTTCCTTGAGCTCGCTACCTTCACCTTGCTCCGATATCGAGCTCACAGGACCTGATAAGCAGTTAGACGCACTTTGGTTCGTCGACTTTTCATGTGTCCTTGACCGTTTAGGGGACGATGCCATTGTCTTTTTAGAATTCGTGGCGTAGAGCTCTTTTGTCTCATTTACAGGGAGCTGACCCGTGCTGCTGGTTGTTTCGGAAAAGCTGGTCACGTGGTACATCGGTTTCTTTTTTCCAGAGTCCTTTGAAGTCGAAGGTTTTTCAGCGGATGACTGATGCTTTGTGCGCCTATCTGGACTAGTCGCTCTGCCTGTCCTAACGTAACAAGATTTCGATGCCATCAAAGGCTTCGGGCACTTTACTTGTTTGTCGTTAGCCTGTTTGTTCTGACCCTGTTTGTCGTGTTTCTTTTGTTTGTTTCCGCGCCCGTCTTTCACTTTCTTTTTAGAGCTATACTTCATCGGCTTCGTACAGTACACTTGCGTGCTAATGTCAAAGGATTGTGGTCGGGGCTTTGATTTCAATCTCTTTTCATTCCGAATGTCTTCGTCGTCCGGTCCTGCGGCTCTGTTAATCAACTCTCGCCCCTGTTGTGAGGTATCAGAACCAATCTGAGTACCTATCTCAGTGGTGAATGTTCTTGGGCTTTGGTATCTATACAAGCTGTCTGCGTAAGCGTGGCTCCTCGTTAACCCCATAATATTTCCGAATTCGTATCTGAGACGGTCCCGTGCGTGCAAGCTGCATTCAGTGTCCGTGAAAGGAGTGGCTGGCCTGAAGTCATACGGAATGTGACAAAAATTACACGGTGCGCTGTGGGCTGAAAGCTGCAGCAAGTCTTTAAGGTAATAGTGCACCTGAAGACTGACGTCCGTATCAACTGCCTTGTCACTAACACGATCCGACAGTTCACCGAGATTGGAATTGTGAACAACCACATCACCGACATGGTCACCAAAGTGACCATCAGGTTTACGACATTTGTCATTGTCTTTACTTTGTTTTGACTCTATTTTCTGGGTTTGGGAACTAATCAAAGCATTGTCATTTGCAAGGTTTGATGGCTGCTTATCTTGTTGCGTATTTTCTTCGCTATTCAAACCTTTGAGGCGGTCAATACTTCGTGGAGATTTAATGCGATTACTTGGTCCAGTTTCATTGACAATCTGATATTTTGCTTTCGCTTTCGACTGCAAGGAATTATTTCCTGTCCTGCTTCCAGGGGCCTTGATTCCCGGTTTGTGTTTTGGGTGTGTTTCACACCTTTCAACATCATACGACTGACTGCAATCTGATTGAGACGAATTGTCAGAAAGGGATTGGTCACAGCTCTGGGAATCGCGTGGTAGCTCTGATTTTCTTTCTCCCAGCGCCGCAGCTGGGTTTAATAAAGTTATGTGGTTCCAAACCGGCGCCGTGCGCTGGCATGCATCCCTCCAGATACCAGCCTGACCACTGAATGAGGACATGAAGAGCGTGTTGCAGTGAGGGGACTGTGGGTGAGCGGAGTAAACGTTGGAGAGTTCAGTCGTGTCAGCAACAACAATTTGCCGCATACTGCTCATGCTCTGGAGAGGGTATTTGTTTGTCGGGAAGAGGCGATAGTTTTGTGGAGGAAACATTTGACCTGGTCTAGTGCATGATCCATCAATTTTTGCACAACTTTGTAAAGTACCTGAGTGGTCCTGAAAATTGGCATGGAGTTTTTCGGACGCCGTCAGTTGGTGCAGATTTCTGCTCCCTGTTTCAAAAGTATCAAAATATTTGACAGACTGTGTCTGATTTTGTGGTAAGAGGGCAACCGCCTCTTGGCGTGGTCCACTCTCTGCCGTGTGATATATAGGCGATTGGGTATCTCTATGGCTACTACTTGGTTTACCGCCCCAGTTGTCTCGTTGGCGTGTCTGCTGTGTGGCTATCATTGGCACGGAGGTTGGGGGCTTACAAGATAGTCCAAGGTCTTCATTGCTCACCAACGACACGTCAGGGCAGCTGTGTTCCCTTCTTATGTATTCGTTGGGTCTACGCCTTCTCCTGGCGGTATGTCCAGCTATTTGTCTAGAAAAGATCTCTGACGCCTTCGCATTTATTAGGCGAAGTAAATGTGAACTGGTTGGCATAGTTGAGGTCTTGTCACGATCATTCGTTCGCTGGTCACAACTTTCATCGTTTGAAAATCTTGAATCATGGGTAGAATGCTTAGTTTCACTGATTCTTCCAGAAGATTGCATTTGAGCCTTGTAAGTGGAGTATCTCAATTTATTACTTAGCCCTAGAAACTTTCCAATATCTTGGACCTTTGTCATGTTTCCCGCCTTGTCCATGTGCAGCGGTTCTGTGGTTTGGTTGTAGACAGCTTCACTGTGATCCCGTGGGGAAAAGTTCAATGCTTTTGTTTCTGTAATGGTGCCTATTTGATGAGTAGTTTGAGAATAGAGGTAGAAAACGTTATGGTTTAAAATGATTAGAATCTTTGTATTTCTATAATAAAATATTTGTGTAAGTATGTGTTTAAAAAAAAAAAAGACGGGGGTTCTAAACATAACTGTTATATCAAGTCAATCTTACTGCTATCAATAAGTTTAAATTTGGAAATTTGTTTAAATTGACTTAATCATCATTGATTTGTCCTTGTTACAAAAGTTTTCTACTTTTTTATTTTGATAGAGTGGTCGGTCCTGCCTAAAGCTGGTTTTAATATACAGTGGAGATAACAAGAGACAGCGTGCTGCTGCTAAAATAACCTTTGGTCCATTTCCCGAAATCAGATGACGTCATTGTGTCCTTGGTTGCCAGTCGTATGTCCTCACCGTTATGTTTGTCTAAATCCGCCATTAGACTCTTAGAGCTGAAGTTTGCCACTGGGAAGAGTGGAGTCTCCTGTCTTTGTGTCGGCCCCTTATGGGAATAGAATACAAAGATAAGGGACTGTCAATGGATACAAGAATACGCAACTAGCTTTCGGTGGTCGAGTGCCATGCGTGCTCGGCTGGCGTACCGATGGTAACATGTTCGAATCCATGTACATGCAAGACTTTGTTCCCGAACCTAGGGCATCCCTGAGTTCACCCAGCTAAGAATCACTTACACTAGTTAGTGAGATAAAGGCTGCTGGGTAATGCGTGGAACCCTCATAGCTGTGGCCTGTGAACGCAGCATCACTTGCCAACAGACCGTAATGGTCTGTGGGCGCAATAATCTTATGTATAGAAGGAGCGTCTATTTAGATAAGACAAGACAACTACTATATATTTTTACCAATAAATGAATGATGGTATTCAGGTAATTTTAGAGTTCAGTCTATTTGAGTAATAGGTAGAAATACATTTATTTTGCAAGACATGAAAGGGGCTGAAATGGGCGACACAAAACAAAGAAAGTAACGAAAATACGTCTGTTTCCGCCAACAAGTGGATAGTTGACAGCAAAAGATCGTAGATTTAAAGAAAATAAAACTCACAAATTGTAATAAACAAAAGAATATCAGTTCTACAAGTTTACACATTGCCTGTGAAGTGAATCATTTCCCTGCAAACTAATTCTCAAGAGATGACAAAGAAATAAAGGAAATTCACAGAAACGTACCCTCTTTAATTTGTTCCAAATCCTTCCAAATAACGCCGTGAATCTCCCGCTTTTCCCGCTGTCAGGCAACTGATCCCTGCGTGCTCGCATGTGGTTGTTATACTGCCCTGACCGCATGTGGTTGTTATACTGCCCTGACCTCGTGTGGTAGTTATACTCCCCCGACCTCATGTCATCGGCGTCGTCAACATGATTGTCGTTTCGAAGCCCGCGTCTGGCATCACATTGCACTCTCAACTCCGGGTGCGGACTGTCATGCACATCCCGCCAAGACTCAAACGACTTGACAGATTTATCCAACAGCTGGCCAGACTTCTTCGACGCTGTTCCTTCGGGTCGTGTTTTGAAAAACAAATTTTGAGAGTAGTTTGCTGCGCGTTGCAGATCTAACGGTTTGTTTTCTTCAATGACCTTCGACATTTCCTCCATGTTTTGTGTGCTGTCCTTATCTGGCGAAATCTGCTCAGTCATTGCCTGATATTGTCTTTCTATTTTTGAATCTCTTTCAAGATGATCGCCTCTCTCTACACTTTGGTATTCGCTATTCTCTAGCCTTGACCTGATATTTCGCGCTGGAGAATCCTTATTAAAACGTTCCCCTCCCCCGTGGGAAAATCCCGATTGAACGCCCCTGTCCCCTGCATCTGATGTGTTCTTGTGAATGTATCTAAGAGCGTGGTCCCGTCTTTGTTTGTGAGATCGACTCCCTTTTCTAGTGTGGTCAGTTTCCCTTCCTGGTGGTCTGTATATTGGTTGTGTATGCTTCTCGCCGCTTATTTCTTTGATTTTCTTTTTAAGGAACCACCACCAACACGCTATAGCACAGACCGGCACGGAAAATGAAACACTAACTATTACTATGTAGAGGACGGTGTTGCCAGATATGGGTTTGGTGCTCAGTTCCCTCCTTGCTTTGTGCCGCCTGGCCAGGTCACCCCGTGCTATTCGGTCCTCTCCGGTCTCGATGTCCTCACATGTTATCCCGGAGAACCCCTGTAAACATTGGTTGCAGTTTCCGGTGAATGGATCGCAGTCGTTGTCCAGACAGTTTAACGGGCAGGTCATATTACAGTCCTGGCCATAAGCTCCGCGGCTACATTTCTGAGAACATTTAATTCCCACGAATCCAACCCGACACCTGTAACATTCACCAGTTTGTGGGCGGCACGTTTGATTGCTGCACGATCCGGAGCACGGGGAAAGACATTTGGCTCCGTAGAAACCATCTTTACACTGCTGGGTACAATCAGGGGGCATGAACCCCACAGGACAAGGGGAAGCGACGGCGGCATTTACAAGGAAAATATAAACCTTCAAGGCGAGCGTCTGTTTCCAGGCCAGATTATGTAACAACTGTCTGTTGAGCCAATCAAGTGAACACAGGAATGATTTCAATAGTTTCATTTATCCAAAGACAAATGAGCATCATTTGAAGCGAGATTCAATTGATCAAGCTAACAAAACTGAACGGAGAACTTTGTATTTAATTTCAACCCTAACCGGGAAGTTCCAAGCAATGTAAACAAACCGCAATTTGAATCAAAAGCCATATCCTGTTGATACAGTCCCGGCGATTTGAATGTGGTCAGGTAGGTGTAATCAGTGTAAGGACACTAGAACTACCAACACTGAGACTTAGACTAACATATTTCCGAACTACCTCCTCAATGGTCGTGAAGACTGAACTGAGGTAATGGGATTTGTAGCCTCCATTTTCCTGTGCCGATAACTCGTGACGTTTAGCAATTTGTTTTGAGAGTGAACAACTTAATGCTATGACGTGATTGTGAGTGAATTATTACTTAACCTAAATAGTGAACCAACAAACAACTTGTGTGTGTGGGGGGGGGGTCGGGGTGAAGTGTCAAGTCGTGTATCTATTTTATCGCTTTCTTACAGTGAGATTACAAATGATAATCAACAATCACATCTTATTCAAGTTTTCATATATCTTCTAACGTCTGGAGTCAAGAAAGAAACGGCGAAAAGTTCGTGACAGACCAGGGGGTGTGACTCTTGAGCTTTGGCTCGGAGTCTCTTTGCAATCTGCGTAACTGAAGTGGGCAGATGACTAGAGTATGAGATAGTTGTTTACTAATAGTAATAGTGTAATACATGAGACATTTTCAAAACTCTTTTCACTAAGTGGTCCAATGAAGTAAGTGTGAGTTTGGTGATAACTGATGAAAAAAAAATTAAACTATTTTCACTGTTGTTGTTTTTTTTGTTGTTTTTTTTAAATATTAAAATGGCTCTTAAAATGTAATACTTTTAATTTGTTCTTGACATTGAAATGTTATTCGACTAAATAAACACTTTAAGGATCCCGCTCTTTTGAGTATGGTTAGATGGGGGTATGGGGTCAGTATGTATGATTAGACTAGCTGCCATTCAGATGAGGTATGGGGTCAGTATGTATGATTAGACTAGCTGCCATTCAGATGAGGTATGGGGTCAGTATGTATGATTAGACTAGCTGCCATTCAGATGAGGTATGGGGTCAGTATGTATGATTAGACTAGCTGCAATTCAAATGGCATGGTTAGATGGGGTACGGGGTCAGTATGTATGATTAGACTAGCTGCCATTCAGATGACATGGTTTGATGGTGGTATGGGGTCAGTATGTATGATTAGACTAGCTGCCATTCAGATGACATGGTTAGATGGTGGTATGGGGTCAGTATGTATGATTAGACTAGCTGCCATTCAGATGACATGGTTAGATGGGGTACGGGGTCAGTATGTATGATTATACTAGCTGCCATTCAGATGACATGGTTAGATGGTGGTATGGGGTCAGTATGTATGATTAGACTAGCTGCAATTCAGATGACATGGTTAGATGGTGGTATGGGGTCAGTATGTATGATTAGACTAGCTGCCATTCAGATGACATGGTTAGATGGGGTACGGGGTCAGTATGTATGATTAGACTAGCTGCCATTCAGATGACATGGTTAGATGGTGGTATGGGGTCAGTATGTATGATTAGACTAGCTGCCATTCAGATGACATTTGAAGTTAAGACTTTTGGTAATGGAATGTCTCAGACCAATGCAGATCTCCCTCATCTAGGGCTTCAAATATTGTAATATCAACGTAGAGTGAGGACACCTGCCTCTGAAGATGTGTGACCCTAGGTCTACCAATCAACTAGAAGGCTTATATGTGTGACCCTAGGTCTACCAATCAACTAGAAGGCTTATATGTGTGACCCTAGGTCTACCAATCACTAACAAAAAGGATTATGGTTTATTTAGTTCAACAGAAATGTTGAACAAATACTTCTAATTGGAAGTTGCCAAAGCGGTACCTAAACACATATCAAAGTAAGTGATGATCCTTATAATCAACAGAAATACCAAAAGTTTGAGCTGTGGAGATAATAATTTTGTTCACCATAGGATGTTTTAATATAAAATAAAGAAAACCCAAAATCAAGGCAAAAATGTTTCCCATCTTATATTTTTAAAAAAAAACAAGGAAGAGGAATAAGTCTATAACATCATCTGTATTGATTTTTCAGCCCTTAAAAAGGTTTGATAACAATCTCAAATTAAACCATAGTTACATGCACATCTCAATATACATGACATGTTTTTTGTTAATTTTTGGTTAACACATCAAGTCTGAAGTAGTCTGGTCTAACTAGGCTTTCATTATTTCAAAGAGCCCAATCCATCAAAACACTTGCACAGCTGATTCCATTGCTGTAGTGTGATTCCGAAATAATTAAACTTTTTAAAGTAAAAATATACTCATCCCTCATCACAAGCTTGACTAACACTAAGTGAAATACATACATTTATAATTTACATTGACAGTTTCAATCAGAGGATTATTATTGAAAAATTATTTTTAATAGAAAAAAAAAAAAGTTTCAAACAAAACTTCTAAGAAAGTCACAAGAAATTATTCTCAATTAAGACATGATTTACAAAACCAATAATTCCCTCATATTTATACAGAGTAAATGAGAAACATTTGATGTTTCGTTAAAGACTTAAAAAGTACAGAGTAATTAAGAAACATTTGATGTTTTGTTAACGACTAACAAAGTACAGAGTAAACGAGAAACATTTGATGTTTGTTTCGTTAACGACTAACAAAGTACAGAGTAAATAAGAAACATTTGATGTTTTGTTAAAGATTCCAACATTACACTGCAACTGTGACACAATGCCTTTGTGAAAGTAATTAAAAAATGGTCACATCATAGGACATATTGAAGAACAGCTTCATATTCACTTCCCCCTTCCACAAATTCACAACATCACACCTCAGACAAGGTGCACTGAATATTCAATTATTCACTGAAAAGTGCAAGCATATTTGAAAATGAAAAATGTGCAACTGAAGGACTGAATTGATTGCATTTCTTATGTTTGAGATGTGAGGGTAATAGCAAAGAAAACTAAGACTAAGAGAAGAGGTGTTTATTCCCTACACACATTTAATGGTGACATAGTTATTCTTATTTATATACTTGAAAGCAGGACATTTTTTCCCAACATACTTTTTTCATTACTGCCTGGAATGTTTGGTCTTACTGCTTTTTTCAGGTTGTGTACCGGTACCTTTTTTTCTTTTTTTTTATAAATTAAATTTTTGTTAAAAATAAAAAAAGCACAACTTAAAAGGATCTTATATCACCACAATGATATGCAAAGAATGTGTGTCTCTAAGAAATATGAAATATTCAGAAACCTAGATACATTATTTTTAAAATCAGTATTTCATGTAAGTCTACAAAATAAATTTGATCAACAGTATTTTTCAGACGTGCAGACAATTGTCAAGTAAAATGAGTTATTTTACAAGTCACAAAGGTGGACATTTTACTCCCCCCCCCCCCTTTTTTTTTAATGCAGCTTTAAATTTTGATGTACAATGAATTTTTGTAAATTTATTTAAATCTGACTATACTTTAATGATTTGGTAATCACGAAAAATATGAAGGATATTATTTAATCCTTATGTTTTTAGGGACTAAATGCCATTTCCATTTAACTCAGCTCCTGGTGAGACTAAATGCATCTTTATAGGGAGGGGTCTGTATGGATGTGTCCGTTCACATAGAGACGCACACTCACATTCTTAGTTAAAAGTAGCATTGAAATCTCTATTTCCTTGAGACTTCCACCTGTTGTATGATTCTACGAGATTTCAATAAAAATTAGTGGATGCTTTTATCTTGTTTCAATTTTGATCCATGTGTGAATTATTTTGACGCGGCTCTATCGAGTAAGTATTCACCCAAGGTGCTAAAAATTACGATATCAGTCTTCAAGGATCATTATTTTGCAGTCCATTTTGTATTATTATTAAACTTATTCATTTCTTGATGCATTTTATTTTTAAGATAAACGAATATCTTTAGAAAAGAAAAGCATTTTTCTTATGGAATCAAAAGCTTAACAAAGTTCTTTCCCTTTTGTCTGGAATATGAAATGGATATGGAAGAAGAGGAGGAGCAAGTGAGTTCATGTCAGAAGTACAGGTAAAAATAAAAAATTCCCCTACCCCCACCCTTTGAAAAAAATTAAGTTAATATTTTTCATCCAATATTATGGTATCTAAAATAAAGCTGCAGGAAACAAAACTTGGAAACTTCCTTTAGACTGTTTGCTTTTGTTTTACCCATGACTTTAAGTTTATAGGTCCCACTGGGTGTTCCCGAGAGCTCTCTTACATACATCAACTTATGATGAAGAGCAGCATTCTCACAGCAAGCCTTTGATGACTTCATGATTTAGCTGAAATTTCTATGGTGTCTTAGATAAAAGGCTCCAAATTATATCATGTTTTTTCCATTCAGTACAAGGAATTATATTTATTCTGGAATGGCATTTGCCTTACAAGCTCAATCAATGAAATGTCAAAAAAATTATTTTAAAAAAAAAATAATAATAATTGTGAAATAATCATTTAAATAGTAATAAACTTATAATGAGCAATTCCACAACTTTGGTCATCAAGTCATTTAATCCACCAATTATTTGATAGGACCAGACGATAAATACAAATGAATGCACCTGAACCAGAGTCCTTCAATCACATCACAAATATTGGATATTGTAACCAAAAAATTAAAACTGAAAGCTAAGAAAAATGAGGAAAAAAAGGCAACTGATAATAAATAAACAAGTTTATTCATGCAGACAGGAAGGGGAATGTCCTTTATTGCACAAAAACATCCCCATAAATTAAAAAAAAATCTGCATAATTTATATTATTTTCAAAAATAGTAATAATAAAATACAGGAATTTTTCGGATGCTATGTGTAAATTACAAATTGAAGTCATGTAGATAATCCATTAAAAAAAAGACAGCTGTTTTTACAATTGACAATATTTGAATTAAAGTGATCAGCTGATCATCTCTAACAAATTTTACTTGACTCTCTCCTCAACACTGATGCAAATAAAATGTGTTGGACAATAACTGGTGCAGCCAGACGATTGCAGTCAGACCAGTCACAGTGATGGTGATTATGTGGTCAAAATGAGTGAAGTGTGAAATTAATGACAGAGACATGAGGCTAAACAATGTTTTTACAATCACTTGGAGAGCTCATTGGAAAGCCAGTCTAAACCTTCATACAATCCTGTTCCTTGTGTGGCAGTTGCACCTTGAATATACCACTGAAACACAAATAACACGTATTTAACATTTATTTTCAGTAAAAAGAAATGAAAGCACTAATACCTAGTCTAAATAAATAAAAAATTTAAAATACGCTCTCTTACCTATGCAACTCAGCTTAAATGTTTGTTATTTTTATCAAGTTTTAAAAGAAATACATTGAATATCATGGGTATTTACAAAAAAAAATAATAAAAAGAATAATAATTTACAACATAAATTTTAAATTAAAACAAAAACAGCATTTGGATATTGGTTCATTTCAATTTTTTTTAAAGATTACTATTTCAGAACTTTGTATTATTACTTAATGCCTCAGCAGTTGTCTTGTCATAACCATATGTTCATATAAATTGTCAATTTTAACCTACAATTTGTATACATTAATATTAATGACTTTCAATTTCAGTAATATCTTAATTAATATAGTTAGAATGTTTGGTAGCTTTGTTTCTAGGTGACCCAGATGCTTGTAGAAACTAGGTCAGCAATTGACATGTTAAACAAGTTAACAGCTACAATTTAATACTACCAGTAAAGGTAGCAAAAATAACAACACCAGGTATAACCAGTCAAAATTAATAGACATATTTTATTTGACTATCAAGATTTTAATGGATTATTATTTATATTTCCCAAAGTTATAAAGAAAGCACATATTTATCTTCAATTCTTAAAATATGTCCCCATCTCAATACTCTTTATTGAAAATTACTTTGAATAAACACACTTTTTGTGAATGTGAAAGATCTTTTAAAATATTGTGTTCTTCACCAGTACCTTCAAAGTTGAGTGAATTTTACAGTGACTAATGGTCTGATTTGAGTAAAATGAAAATGTGTTGAAAGTTGTATGCATTAATGACCGAGGGAGGGGGGGGGGGCGGTTGCACCCTTCAATTGATGTGATGCTGGAGATCAAGTTTCATATTGGAAATCTCAGATGCAGAGTACACTGCACCATCCAACAACCTAATAACTCTACTGTAGACTGTAATTACATAAATTTTCTCTGCCCTTAATGGGCAGCACTTAAAATGTGTCCAAAACTTGGACAGAGACCAGCTCTGAATGGAACTGAGCCCATTTTAGATGTTGAAATAACATTCTAAAATACAACTAATACAACTCTAAATTGTATATGCATTGTGCCTTTTCTAAACCAATAATCTTCGAGAACTTCAACATGAACATGGCCTTACAGTAGAGTTGCTTCAGTTGAGCTCCAACCACAGAGAAAGGTGAGTTAAAGTTGAACAATTTTCAGTTTAAAAGACAACTTATTCCTCTTGATAATCATAAAATTTTAACCACAAAGATTATCAACAGCACAAGGTTTTTTCAATAGCCACTTCATTGCTTCAGAAGGGCAGTAAGATCACATTTGGTACTAATTTCATGTATTACCATATCAACAAAATACTTTCATAACCACATTTAGCACTCAGAACTGCAAAACTATTTTGTGACATATAAAAACTGCAGCTTATATGATGGAAAATGTAACAAAGAATTAAGTTGACAGCTACATAACAAGTTTTTCATCACGATTTTTAGTCTTGGTGTTAATAGTTTGTAATTTGTCAATGTTTAAACTTTGAAATTTTCTGTATTATGTGCATACATTACATTTTTATCCTTTCAGGAGAAGCTAGTTTTTATATGCTGCTAACAATAAATATATGCTTTTTAAATTGCCTAAATGACAGTTACCTGGGTGTCTAGCAATGTTTGTAGCAACTCCTTTTTGTTTCAATAATTTTAACAAAAATTGTTCATTAAAGGTTTTCTCCTAATGACAATAACTGATACCTTTTAAAATGATGAAAATTTTTAGTCTTCACTTTCTAAAACTGTTCTGAAACATCATAATGACATTCATTTGAAGTCTATATATTGTTGAAAATGACTAAAAAGACTAAGAGTGTTGTTTTTATGTTTTTTATACTATTTTAATTTAACACTATTCAAACCCCACAAAGGCTTTAACATTTTTTCAGAACTAAAAAATATGAATTAACACAATTTAAAAAATCTGCCTTACTTTTCTGTTCCTCAAATTCTGAAGTCCAAGAGCTGTTGTAATATCTGCACATGACATGGCATTGGGCAGGTCTTGTTTGTTTGCAAAAACTAAAAGTAGAGCATCTCTGAGCTCATCTTCCTGGAGCTGAAATATCAATGAGTTCATCTTAGAAATGTGACTAATGCATTCAACATTTACATCTGACATAACATTGATGTTCACATTGTTTAAAGTAAAGCCTTTTGAATGTGGATGCTTTTATACTACATGCATAATGGCAATAAAACAATTTTTTTAAATACTCCAAATTAAAGTGTGTCTTTGGAACTCAACAATATTGGCTACTAAAGGTCCCCTAGTGATCTATTTTTAACATTTAACATTAATTTAATCTTATTGTATAATGGAATAAACCTTGACCTTTAAGTTTTGAAAGATTTGTACACTTCATCTACTCAAATATTACCATTTTTGTCAATTCATCCTTTGATTCCGCTAACCTTTCTCTGTCATTGCTGTCAACTACAAATATGAGGCCCTAAAAATAATAAATCAAGTGTCATCAGTAAATAACATGAGATGGATTCATAATATTGTGCAAGTGAATATAATAAGAACCTACTTATGAGCTATATCTTAATTTCACTTTAGTTACTCTCTTACTTGAGTATTCTGGAAGTAATGCCTCCACAAAGGCCTAATTTTATCTTGACCACCCACATCCCACACAGTGAAGCTTATGTTTTTGTATTCTACTGACTCAACATTAAAGCCTGTAGAGAAAAAAATAAGTTGTGCATATTTATTTGAAATTAAATGAAATGAAAACATTTTTTTCTTAATCTAGACATACAGTTTGTATTGAGGTAAATGATATAAAAGACAGTGCTAAGTCTTTTTAATAAAGCTTAAATTAAATAATAATACTCTAGAGCTTTATAGTATATACTTTAAAAACAATTTTAACTTTACAGCCGTAAAAAAAAAGATATGTTATCAATTTAAAAAAGAATAATTACCTATTGTTGGAATGGTGGTAACAATTTCTCCAAGCTTCAGCTTATATAAAATTGTTGTTTTTCCTGCTGCATCAAGACCAACTATGGTAAAAAAAAAAAAAAAAGAATTTGAGAAACTATGATCAATTTTCTCATTAACTTAGTTTAAGTTTAAGCCAAAATTTCTCAACCGCTAAACATTAAAAAAAATATTTAGAACATACTTGGAAAGTATTGGATCTTTTAACAACCTTTAAAGTAATTTTAAATTAAAAAATAACCATTTCAATAAATTTTCAATATTCTAATTAAGTTTAAGGACAATTTTAAAAATGAAGTGACGCACATTAAACTCTTCAGTGCATGAAAAACGGTGTTTTCGACTTCTGGCAATGGCGGCTGTTTCCCGCGCTAGTGTTATCGCTCGATTCGCAAAGTTTTTTGTTAGTTATTACTTTTTTTTTTTTTTTTTCGAAGTTATGATTTTGCAATACTTTATTACTAAAATAATAGTACTAAACTACAGGTAAAAATTGTTTTAAACTCAATACGGTCTTTTGGATACATAAAATAGCCATTCTTATCCTAAAGATGAAGTCATTATGACAATAACAATATAAATGGATTTGATTTTTTAAAATTTCATAACCGGTTGATCACAATTCGGGAAATTCTTACGGCACTGAGGGGAAGTTTTCCAAAAACCTTATGGCACATTAAGAGTTAGGGTTAGAATTTTAATAGTTGAATTATCCAATTTCTTTGCAACGCGGCATAGCAACAAAGATGGCGCCATGTAACGTGGGAACGTAAATTCTGATTTTACCCAAAGGATGTGGCTAGCGCTTCGACATGTCGTAGATCTAGTCAGGAAACTAGTGCTACGACATGTCGTAACAGCAGACGACCCTGTCGGATGTTGCTAGCGTTACGACATGTAGCACTAGTCAGGAAACTAGTGCTACGACATACGCAACTTCTGCTACGACTAGTTTTAGTCACTCTTTGCAGTAGACACCTGGAAAGAATTAAATCTTAACAAACTCTTCTTTATATTGTATACAAATATATATTATAATACGACATTATTTGTGTGTGTATTAATTCTAAATTCTAAATTTATTTAAATAAATTATTTAAATAGATTTAATATTGG
>MUZC01004711.1:89551-102522 GCA_002072015.1 Radix auricularia | reverse complement strand
TTTTTTATTATTTATATATTTACACACTTACTTAACTTTGATAGAAAAATCATGTATTATGTTATCAAAATTAAAATTATTTGTAATATCTTGTTCTATGGACAATATTGCAAGATTTTGTCATTTAAATTATTAATTGTGGAGCGAATATAATTTCGTTTTCAACTTCAGTTTGGAGAGGCTACTTTCACATCTAGATACACTGATAGCAATTGTTGAAAAAATTATTTGCAAAATTATAAAGTTGGGTAAAGAATTTTCCAATATATACTGTTGAATATATTTTTAATAGTTTCCGTTTTTCTAATATAATGCCTCTTCTTGTAGTGTAAGTTTTTCTAATATTAAAAACTGACTCATCACTAATTCTCCAATTTTGCGTGTAGGTTGGAGCATTAAATTTTAAGAAATTGTTGAGTACCCTCTCACGACGAAAGTTGGTGTAAAAGAATTTTGAAATACACACTCATGGGGGCCGGGCCCAAAAACCCGTTTTTTTTTCTCTTATATGAGCTATATAAAAATTGAAAAATCTATAATTCTCTTATTTCCCGAATAGGTAAAGGCGTGCAACTTTAGGGGGTTCTTAAATATACTTCCACGATGGTAGCAGGTGAAAACATATTTAAAATATACCTTTCTGGGGGCCTGGGGTCCAAATATAGTTTTTAATGCACTCACTCACTCAATCATCACTAATTCTCAAACTTCCCGTGTAGGTAGGAGCATAAAAATATGGGAAGTCGTTGAATACGATCCCACGACAAAAAGGAAATTAAAAATTCCAAATAATGTGGGGCTGGGGGCCCAAAAACTATTTCTCTTTATCTGTAAAAATTAAAAATCATTATTTGTCCTTTGTGCCGAGTATGTAGAGCTTAAATCTTTGGGAAGTTGTTGAGTACACTTCTTCGATGGTAACAGGTGAATATATATTTAAATTATCACTTTCTGCCTGGAGGCCCCAATGTAGTTTTTCTATTAAATGAGCTACTAAAAACTGATATTTACTGCTTCTACCATTTCCTGTGTAAATAAAAGTTTAAAGTCTTCTGTAGTTGTTTAGTAACACCCAGCGATGGTAATAAGGAAAGTAATTATATACATTTTTTAAATTTCCACTCATTGGTGGCCGCGAGCCCAAAACCTTTTTTCCCCCTAAAATGGGCTATAAAAAACTAAATCAACACTAATTCTCCAAGCCTCCGTGTAGATAGAAGCTTGAAACTTTGGGAAGTTGTTGAGTACATTCCCGTGATGGTAAGAGGCAAAAAATATTAAATCCTTGCTCACTATGAGGACGATTGCCTAAATATAGTTTTTTTTCCTCATAATTACCTGTATAAAAAAGACGCATTTTTCAATACCTAAAATCCTAATTTACCGCAGCAAAGCGCGGGTAAATTGCTAGTCCTTATTAATACCTTAGCCCTACCCAAACTGGGGCCCACGAAATCCTTTTCGCATATTAAGCTGCATAGGGCCCCGCAATTGCTAAGACCGGCCCCGTGTACTACCATAAAATCCTTGATCCTACCTCTCTTTTAATCTCGAACAATTCCTTATCAATCTAAATTAAGCAATTTATTTTATTTTTGAATTCTTCATTTAGTAAGCTACATGGTATTATACACAAATATTTTCTTGCAGGACATGTAACTCATCATCGCGTTCTTTTATTTTCTTTTATAATTACAGGTATGGATAAAAGCATTTCTCGTTGTACTTCATGCTCCAAAGATAGAGCCAAGTCTTCTGAATTTTCCAAACTCATATTTTTTCTCCTTCTAACTCAGTGTTCAGTTGATATCTCCAACTCTGTAACAGCGTTAAGTATTAGCACATATCTTTGCTCCATGAAATGGTTTGCATAGTTTGCATTAATTTAAAAAAGACGTGTTTTCATAAATTGAGATACCATAGAAAAGAAAATGATTGCGTTGAACTGAGTAAAATTTCAGCATCTGATCTCATTTTACTAGTTACTTCAGATGTCAATTTTTCCCAGACGCTTGAAATTTTTAAGTATTTCATTTTCAAAATTATTCATGTTATTATGGTGTTTATTAACGGAGAAATGAATAATCGTTCATTATTACTGAATAACCGTATTTTAATGAAAAACACAAGCTACATATGCTACTTTAATGCAAGGAAAACAAAGTAAATTTAATTCTTAATAAGTTACCTTACAATAATTTTATGAAACCTGAAACATTAATTATAATTTACTACTTTCAGGTTAAACACAATACTTGCACCACCATGACATGTAGGTACTTGTTAGCGCATCATTCTGCGAATTTCGAAATTCCACGATAAAACTGTCGTGGTGATATAATAGTACATATTTTCGGACCAATGGTGATGTGTTGTTGTTTTTTGTGCAGTTTTCTTATAAGACCGCCATCTATGACGTATACAGCTTAATTTTCAAACAAATCGTTACATTTTTCGAGCGATTTTAAATTTTTAAACCGTTTTGAGTTAGTTATAACAACCATTACGTAATAAAATAAAAGTTGCACGGATACGTTAATTAAAACTCACAATAAGTTTCATTTTGTTTCACCATGATTTTCCCCCTTCAAAAGAAAAGGGGCGGTTTTCAGAAATGGCATTAATTTTCATATGCCAACAAATGCCACCTTTTGAATGAGTGCCGCCCGGGGCGGACCGCCCCCTCCGCCCCCCTAGCTACGCCCCTGTCCTCGGGTACAAAATATTCTGACTATGCCTCTGCTATGTAGGTACATTGACATTAGCGATCAATTTTTAAACTTTAAGCCATATAACCAGTTCTAGATTCTATAATATAGTATATAGTATGAGACATGTCGTGAGCATGAAAAAGTAGGCATCAAAATACAGCAGACGTCAGTGTTTATGCGTGTTTAAAACCACATGTTTCCCTGTGTCTGTCACAACAATATGAGCTGGATAGAAATTTGTGTAATTAATTGCCTACATCGCGGTTTATTTGGTGTATTGCCTAAGGTTTGGATAGAACTAGAACTAATGTAACATTTATAGCAATAGCACAGACAACAGTGACAACAGCTTGCCTTTGTCGGTTAAACTTTTTTCTTTTTAAAAAAATGTGATTAAAATATATTCTTAAATGCTAATCAATGTTTAAAAATAATTAAATAATTATTAATTTTTTAAAAATTAAATGACTGTAATACACGTTGTTTTAATTTTATACACCGTAAAGGGTATTGAAAATAATAAAATACAAGAAAGCAATAAAGTGAAACTTTTTCATGATTTTCAACAAATAGTCGGAAGTTCGGAAAATACTGATAAAAATGGTAGCAGTTGCAGTGAATAATTTCGAGGGATATGTTGACTTGGAAAATTCCCATTTATGCCTCACCTGTGTTATTGTTCCAGAAAGTCACTTATGAACAAAATATTGAAACATGATTAATGTTTTTAGTATTAGTCTTTTCTTATTGGTGACTATGTCACCACCAACAAAAAGTCTTCACTTAGTTGGCACTTGGGATAGTAACAGTTTCTTCTTATTTCTTGCAAAATTTGGATTTCAAAAGACAGATCCAAAAGAGTTAGAAAACACTCAAGGCTATATTTATGGCAACATTACAAATTCTAGCATATTATCTTCAACAAAGGAACTGACTCTTGTTGTTGTAGATAGTGAATATTTTCTAGATTTTTATGGGAATAGCTCTCTGGCTGCTTCATTGGCATGCCCGGCTATGTTAAAAAAAATTGATCAGATAGCATTTGATTACATATGCAAACCAAAAGGAGTAGAAGACTTTCTAAGAAAAATACCTTGTCCACAAAATAAATTGTGTGTTGATGAGGATAATCTGGCAAATGTTGTTCCTGGTTACCAATTTACTTATAAAGTTCAAGATGTCCAAAGACCAAGGTGAGTAACAACAACATTACATGATGAAAAGCAAGGGTTGCCAGGTTTGCTTCCAAAAAATAGCTGACAAGATTTGGTGGTGAGGGGAGGTTAAAAAGTAAAAAAAAATCTCCACAATTTTGTGAGGAAAAAAATAGTTAACATAATTTGAAAAAAAAATGGACTGTCTGGTCAAAGTTAAACTCAAATATTGGAAACCTAGTAGGCTAGCAACCTTATCTCATTTGCTACTAATACGACTGAATGCGCCATACCCCCCTCGCTACTAATGCGCCCAAAAGCCCCATGGCGTCTAGCAACGCTCATGCATCACGCGACCTCGCGAGAAGCATCGTTACCGTGCGAATAGCCTTCAATAGCTCTCCGCTTTTTGAAAAGTAGAAACCTCGCTGATTTTGTTTTAAAAAAACAGATGTATATATCATTTACGGTTCGAAAGTTGTGTGGCTTAGAAGTCGGACTATGTTTGGTGAAATTTGAGCGTGTGGTTTCTGAATATTTTGATGCAATGGCCTTTCATTTTCTTGACTATTTAATTGCTGCTGCAACGTCTAATTATGCAGCAGTTAATAACTCAAACAATTAGGAAGAATAGACTTTGATAGTGATACTGATATTACTGATACTGATAATAATAATAATAACTGATCCGAATCAAGCTAACGAGAGTGATGGAGACACTGACACTGTCTCTGAATCTTGGTCACACAAGTTGAGCAGTTTTACAGACAAGCTATATAATTTTAATGAAATAATAGGGGAAATCATTTTCTCCCTACTGACAGCGGTCGCATAGACTACTTCAAGCTTTTCTTGAACTCAGCCATAAGAGTTGTTAAATGCTGAAACAAACAATACGCGGAGCCGCAGCAAACAGCCAGAAAGACACCTTGTGGAAGGAGGTTACTAATGAGGACATATATAAATTCCTCTACATCAATATCATGATTAGAATCAAGTAACAAATTACAAAATTGAATTTGCCAGTGGATAAGATGTTTCTCAATATGACATAAGACAGTAAAACAATAAAAAGTGATAAACAACGGAGGTAGATGCCCAAAAACAGTGATGTAAATTTTCTAAAAACACTTTTCCAGATTTATATAAAATATATTTGTGAATAAAAGTGCATCAACCTATACATTTTTTAAAAGCTCATCCAATTTTCTTTCTTTTGGTGCATGTTTTGTTATTTTAAATTTTCATTTAGATGTTTAAAAATATTTTTATTTAACATGGGGGTGCATGTTCTTGAGAGTAATCTCCCTTTGCTTAGTACTCCAGGGGGTGTTTTGGTTATTGTGCTTAGTAGCAAATGAGTTATGACTTAAAATCATTAAAATTACAAAGTGTCTACATAGTTACATAGACTTCAGTGTATGTCTATTAAAACTAAGGTTGTTAAGACCGCTGGTTTTTGAGGACCGGTTAACTGTTCAAAAAAAGCCAGTTAACCGTCGGTGCCAATTTTTACTATGTTTTGTGAACCAGCAAGAGAAAGCATCAAATTTTCACCCTGCGTTGTCATTCAAGATTTGACATTCAAGCGCCTTTTATGTACCAACGCTAGTGTTAACCTCTGCTACGCTACTGTCAAAACGGCAAATTTTTATTTAAAAAAATTATTTATCTATTAAATATTTTTTAAAAATCATCCCAACAAAGAATTAAACCGTAATAATTAATATTTAATTTTATGTATTAAAAGCACTAAAACAGCATGTTATCAAATGTTTTAAAGTCAGTTTCGTTTGTGAGGACTGGTTAAACCTTTAAAAAAGAGAGTTTTACTGTCCGGTCCGTATTTTTCCTTACTTTTTTGAGATCCAACAAAGAGTGTGTAACAAATTTCGCCTCGCGCCTTCTGATTGTGACTTCAAAGAACATGTGATGTCACCGCCATTTGTGTTCAGCTCTGATGCGCTGTGCTCCTTTTCCAACACACACGAAATACATTTTTAGAAAACATAAAACTTTATATTGATGTGGTAATTCTAAGTCAAATGCCTTTGAAAACTCTCAATGTAAGACCGAATTCGAGGACCGGTAAATACTCTGTTAGTAGTACTGTGAGGTGTATTTTTCCTCTGGTAATATAAATAGTAACACTCGCGGCCTTGTACGTTGTTCACATTTTGACATCACGGCCCCAATGTGTATTAATGTTAGTGCTAGTACCATGCTTTGTCAACTTAGCGAATTTTAAAAAATCGTTCACTAGCCGGAAATCCACTAACAGTGATAACATGTATTTTTTAATTATTTATATACCGGAATATTAAGAAAACATTTGATGTCAATGTTGCTTGGTATTGGCTCTGGTATTCTGCCATAACAGAACAAAAAATAAACTCTGCTTTGAAGTTACGGTTAACCAGTCCTTATTAAATGGCTAACTGGTAAACCGTTGACAACCTTAATTAAAACCATAGTTTTTGGCGTGCCTAAATCATAGGGCTCCTGGGTGTACGTAGATAAATAGTAAAATGTTATGGTAATTAAATGAAAATAATGTTATGTCATACTCATAATTCAAATAAATTAAATCTTAAGTCATTGAATCACTTGATATATATGAAAGATATATGCATTTATACCTGTAGTATTTAACTTAAAAATTTATTTCTTAAAAAGATACTTGTTGGAATGTTGTTCATTATTATATGTACTGTTCATACAGCTCATACTCACAAATGATAGGAAGAAAAATGGGGGGATTTTGTTGAATAAAGAAGGGTGTGGGGTAGTGAGACTAAGAGATGTTAGAGAATTTGTGTGTGTGTAAAGCAGTAAATTCTGCACTTATTAGAAAGTGACAGTCTCTTTTAAAAATCTAGTTTTGAAGCTTCAGTACTGGCTAACAGTTCCAGAATAGTGGCAGTAGTGCTAGCATCCAAACTGCCAGAACACTTGACTTAATAGCAATTACTTGTAATAAAACTTAGGATCTTGTGATTATTTTTTTTTTCTTGTTAACAAAGGTCATTAAAAAGTATACCTTATGTCTCCGAGTTTTATGAAAAAAACTATATTGATTATGGCATTTGGGCATTAACGGAGAGTAGTGAACTTGACCTTTTTAATATGGACATATGACATAATTTATCACAACACTATTTTTATATTGTTTAAGAAGTTGTAATTTTGCTTTTCATTGGTTTCATTTTTAAGGTAATTAATTTTAATATATTTTCTCCCTTCACATTTTCAGATTTTGGTATTTAAGCCTGGTTTCATGCTACAGAGATACTTCAGGAAGGAAGTGTGAATGGCACTCAAGCAAAGATTCAGGCATCACCATAAAATATGACATTTGGTTAGTCAATGGAAACCCATCAGTGAAAGGTCTAAACCCTTTTGAGCACCAGTTTTCATTTGAGCTACATGATGTTTTTGAAATTCACCTTATCGCCTTTACATCATGTGTCATCATATTTTTGCTCTGGATTTATGCCTTTACAAGCAACAAGCCCCATATTATAACATGTCTTTTTACTGCATGCATTTGTGGAGAACTACTCAGCATAATGATGAATTTGACCCATGTGAGCATTTTTGCCTTTAATGGAATAGGTGCTGAATGGCTTGGAAAAATAGGAACACTTCTTGATTTGGCAACACAATGCCTTGTCATGCTCTTATTAATTCTTCTGGCTAAAGGATTGGGAATCACCACTGATCAGTTTAAATGGAAATCTGTGATATTTACATTGTGGGCTGGATATACTTTACTTAATGTTTTTCTCTATATTTGGAATTTGGTAAGTTTTAAATATGTTTGCTATGGAGTCTTATTATCATTCATCAATTAATTTTATGAGGATTAAAATTTTTGGCCACCAGATAATAGCAAATACTTGGTTGGCATTGATTAGATATTTAGCTAACTATTCACATTGTCATAATGAAAAAGGTATTCAGGAAATTTTAAGATGATGAAAGAAAATAAGTCAGGTTCCCTTTAATCAGAATTAAAATGGAAGTTTTATACAAGTTTCTATTTAAAGAAATCTATATCACAAAATGACTCTCATCCATGGTTTTATTATGAAATAAATTACAGTGGTACCTTTGTTTAAGTACTCCTCAAGTTATAAACATTTCAGATTACGACTAACAATTTTGATTCTTTTTTGTATTGTGTAAAGAACCGTGCCTCAGATTGAGAAGCAAGGGGAGGGCGAGTGAGGGAGGAGAAAGAGAGCAAAATTTAACTTTCGCAACAAACTATTGTGTTAAGTGTAGATTAAGCCCCAGCTGTACTAAAATTGCTCATCGCTAGCCTAATAGCATAGCTCTGCTAGTGTGTGCAGCCTTGCTTTATTGGGCCTTACTACACAGCAGTAATAGATTTTTAGAAAGTAACTAATTTCCCATCATGGCTTCTTGATAACAATGATGATGATAAACAAAATATTTTACATTTATTTTATTTCTTTTTCTTTATATAAAGTATTTTAAAATGTCAAGTACACACTCTTTGGTTTTGTCACTTGTCAGATAAAAAAGTGATGTCAATAACAAAATACAAATTCTTTGTCTAGGAACAAATTGTCATTAATTGATTTCAATGTTCAGGAATTAAATAAGTTTGTAATCCGAAGTACCACTGAATATTGATATTAGCTTTAAAAGGGCACTGAAAACTATTAGCATTTCTTAAAAATTGTTTACTTGCTTCTAGGTAACTAGATTACTAGCTAATGCTAATAACTAATAATTAAAATCAAAGTCAGGATCTTTCTTGTTAAATCCTTTTTTTTATTATGGTAAAATGGCAGGCCCAAGCCCTACATGGGCTGTAGCGCTACATGGATGATGGATGGAAAATGATATGGTTATATATATTATGATAATTAAAAGTTTTGAGGATGTTGATTTGATGACTTTTTCAGTTTTAGTTTATGAAGTAAAAGAGCAATCTTAGAATTTTTTGTTCTGTGTATAAAAGTAAAAGGAAAATTGATTTTAGGGGTGTTTGTTCTAATAGTCACAAAATTAACAACTATGGAAAATGGGTAACATATACTACTCTTTTATTTAATAATTTTTTTTAAAAATGTAAATGTGTTTGTTATATATTTTATGTGCAAAATGTAGCCATTATAACATGAAACCTCACTGCCTTAATAATATTTTAATTTTAAGATTCCTCATTTGATAACATGATATCAATTTGTTTTGCTTGTTTAAAATATTTTTAGGGTGCTACAACATTGACTATCTGAAAATTCCATCTTAGACTTAGAGTCAAAATATATAATTTTTATTTAGAAATAGAATGCTGGAATATTTTTAAAATTCCTGTTTATAATGATAAATTTGCTTTTGTCAACAGGTTGAAATCGACAATATAATATCAAACACCGATGAGTGGCAAACTTGGCCTGGTTATGCAACACTAGCATTTAGAATAATTGTGATGTTCTGGTTCCTGTATGAGTTACGACAGACATTTGGTCAAACTAACCGTGATGATATGAGTTTTGTGATGCATTTTGGGGCTTTCTTTCTTGTGTGGTTCTCTTATCTCCCAGCTTTAGCACTTGTTACTTTACAGGTATCACCACTGTGGAGATATAAGACTATTCTTAGTAAGTATTATTCAGTATCTCATTATCATCACCTATCGTCCCATCTGTTGTGTCCATGCATCCCGGTCTTGAGCCAGTCTCTCCAGCTGTGCCCACTCTTTTTGGTGTCTGCCTCCAGTTCCCTTCCCCAAGTCATTCTGGGTCTACCTCTTTTTCTCTTCCCTGGGGGCTTCAAGTGAGGGCTTGTCTCCTGATACTTGAATTCAGTACCTCATTTCTCATCATATTATTGAAATTTATATTTGTCCTATTTTAAATGTGTTTTTTTTATTTTTATTTTATTTAATTATTTTTTAAAGCATATTTAACAAAATGTATCATATTTTATTTTTCTTTGATAAAAGTGACTCATGAATAGTAATAATATACCAAAGCAACTGAAATCTTTTTTTTTGTCTTTCCAGGTATTAATTATGCAGTTGAAATTCTTGCATACGCTGTCCTGGTTCATTTGTTCTGGCCGGCTCGCTCCATTTTGTTTCTCGTTGAAGGAGAAAGACCATTACCTACTTATGATCTAGAAATTACAGGTAAAAATGTAAATTGCACAAAAAATTTTAATTTTTATTTGTTATTTTCTGATGACAGAAAAAGAATCATCTCAAATATAAATAAAGACCTAATGCTGTTTAAGCCCAACTAAAAAAATCAAATATACTAAGCTATGTTGTTGTTTAAAAAAAATAAAATTCCAAGCCAAGGAAAAGTATCAGTCATAAAACCTTTTTTTAAAAATTAATATATTTGATCAGGGTCACATGTTTATGTGTGCACTTGCACTAAAGGGATTTTTCAAGTATTTTTATTGTGCTGCTCATCTATCAGAGCCTAGGCACAAATCTTTAACAGATAAATGGCAGAATAAACTTTTTATTTTAACTTAAATTGTAATTATACATATATATATTTTTTTCCATTTAATTCAGTGTTTGCTAGAGAGTTAAACAAGTTACATAATTTTATTTGATAATAAAGAAGTATTAAATTTGTAGATTATTTTGACAAAAATTTTGATTGGTGTTAAATGTTACAAATTTTCAGGTTTGTTAGATGATATGCAAGAGTCTGGTTTTAATTGTGAGGAAGATGAAGTGAAAGACAGCATATCAAGCAAGGAACAAGCAAGTACTTCTGCCCAAGTCCCAAAAAGAGGTGACATTCAGATGAAAAGTAAGAAAAGTTTATTTAAGTCCCGCAATGGTCGCTCAAGAGCCAGTAATGGAACAATGTTATCAAATGGGAGTTTACAGTTTCATCAAGACAACAAGGCATATGACAAAAATGAATTAGATGGTAAAGATTTGTGATACTTGAAAATAAATGAATACTTTGTTCAAAAAGGGTTAGAAAAGAAAAGATCTGTTATTTTTATGAGTTTAAAATATTGTATTTGTTTGATATTATTTTTATTGGTTACTTTTTAATGGAATGGGTTTGACTTATTAATTTTCATTGATAGGTTGTCATACATTGATAAAGTTCTGATTTGAAAAAGAGAAGGTATTTTGTTAACCGGACAAGTTTTTATTATAATTGAACCTACATGTTGAAGAAAATCAGTTGCCCCAGTGGGGCTCTTAATGGCTCTCCCCAGAAAACCCCCTCAGCTATCCAGCCCCCACCTCCAAGGGGACTAAACAGCTGAGAAACCCCCCACCCCCCCGGAACGGTCGCTTCTGAAGCGGCTGTTTGGGCATCCAGGTTGAAAATGCCTTCCACTTAAATTGACCTCACACCGAGGGGTTGAGTTTTCCCTACTTCAACTCACTACAACATCGGCACCACCCGGCAAAGCACACGATTCTCTATTGTTAGCACTGCTGTAGAGGGTGATCAAAAATGACCTACCTAGGGTGTGTGAAGGTTTCCTCAGAGCAGAACTTGCGTCTGCTACATTCTTCGCAGTAACTTTTGCTAATCTGTACTGGAGCTCGTGGCCTTAAACTGGCACTGCTCAATAGCGTTGCGAGTAAATGAGTTGGACATTGTCAGTTTCGGGTTACGGCCAGCTCAGTGGAAACTACTCATCTGTCCAGCCATGTAGAGGCCACCCCTTCTTTTTATTTTTAAATACCTTTGTGTCGCCCAGATCATTGACAGATGATGAGATAGTCAGTTGCCACCCACCTTCTATGTAAAGCCGTTTTGTATTATTAACTAATACTAATCAGCATAAAAAAAAATCAACCAGATGATATAATTTCTCATACGTTTTTTGATAGAGTTGCTATATGTTTTCTTAAATCTTCCTCTTTTCATATGTGGTTTCCAAATTATTGACTAGCTCATGACGGTTTCTCCCTCATTTTGTTATTCATATCATGCTCAACGGGAGAGTGTTCTTCATTAACTTGGTGGTCGTTCCTCTAAAAAAGAGCTTTGACAATTCTTTTACTTAAAGCACACCTAGCACCCTTTCTAAACTCTGCAGCACATAAGTTGAAATGAATTTTTAAAATTTCATATTTGGTTCAATACATTATAAAGTATTTTGATGCACACCACAGTTTAAGTACAACCAAATAAGATTGCTTTTGATTTTGAAAGAAAGGAATTGAATATAGACAAAGATAGTTTTTTTATTTATAATAGTTGAAATGGCTCATTGGAAATTCTGGCATAAAATGCATTGACTGAAACACAGAAACCTTGAGATGATACTTAACTGGAATTTCAATGTTTTATTTCAAACTCCATAAACTCGTTGCATGTGTGTCATTTATAAACTTAAAATGGGAAACTTGTTGTTCAAGATTGTGTTATGTTATGCAAAATATTTTAAAAACTTGTTTAAATTATTGGTAACAAAATTTTTTGTTGCGTTGTCACATGTCAAACATTCAATATATGCTGCTTTTGCACAGTTCTTTGAGTTGAAGTGACTTTGAAAAAGGTTGATTTTTATGTTTGAATTATATTTTTCTGAGAATACTTGGATTTTGTCATTTTAGCCTTGCTCAATGTCAGTTATTTCATTCACATTTTAAATAGCAGTAGTCATTTAAACAAGTTTGAAGAGCTATAGATCTTCGAGCAAATGTTATATAGTTAAGTTTTTATTAAAAATGGAAATTACTGACCTAAAGTTGTACTTATATTTTCATGTTTACTTTACTTGGGCACTCGACGTATTAGTATTAAAATCACCACATATAATTGTCTATAAGTCAATCTCCTCCATAGGTGGAGAGTTATTTTTTTTATCAACAGTTATGAAAAATGATATGAGAGTAAAACTTTGGTTTTGAAATTTTATGATTTTGTAAGTCTGTGAAATTTTACCCTGGTTGAGATCCTGGAACTTACCTTGGTTGAGATCCTGGAACTTACCTTGGTTGAGATCCTGGAACTTACCTTGGTTGAGATCCTGGAACTAACCTTGGTTGAGATCCTGGAACTTACCTTGGTTGAGATCCTGGAACTTACCTTGGTTGAGATCCTGGAACTTACCTTGGTTGAGATCCTGGAAC
>MUZC01004711.1:72154-88429 GCA_002072015.1 Radix auricularia | reverse complement strand
CACCCCCCCCCTTTCCTGATGTTCACTTGCATTGTTTTCATCTCTTCATGTTGCTCTTTCTGTCCTTTCTTCCCCACCTCTCGTTCTTTGCTTTTTATGAGCAAGTCTGCGGCCTATTCTTTGCCGCAGTCATATCTAGTTATTATTACTTTTGTTGCTTATTTATTTGGGTGTAGAAAAGATCAGTGATCAGTTTGAACAATGTTTTCTTACATCTTTTTTAAGAACTTTAAATTATACAAATAAACAATAATTTTTTTAAAATGATTTATTAATACCCTTTGATATTAGAATGAAGGAGCAGTGGTCTTTGGCACTTTGTTCCTTTTTAAAAAAATTCATATTTCATGTTTTTTTTCTTTGTTAAACTGTTTTGAAGCAACTTTTCCCCCCAAAATTGTCTCAGAAATAATTTTTATGAACTTACTTGCATTGTTTTAATTAGCTCTACACCCGATAATGTTTAGTACTCTTTCTTAATGAAACAAGTTAAAATAATAAAGAGATGTTATGCATATTAAAGCAAAGGTTAAATTTTTTTTCCAGCAATGTGAAATAAGCCATCTCTTGTATTTCTTAAATTTACTAACTAAACAAATGAAAATAAATCTATGGTATAAACAAATATTTTTAAAAATCTTTAGTTATAAAAACTTTATCAAATATTTTGCATCATATTATTTTTGATCTGCTAGTAAAAGAGTGTGGTGGGGGAATAAATCATACAAAAATAAAATAAAATTACAGTATTTAACTCTGGCTATGCATGCATCTTTTAAAAATACTTTGACAAAGGTTTATTTTTATAAACTGGAATTATTGTCTTTTCAGATTGTTTTTTTAAAGATTTAATATAAATTGACATATTTATTAAACTATTATTTTTTATTGAGTTGAAATAAAGTTGAATTTGCATTCCCATTAAATTTGGAACAGATAACAAAAATTATTACCACCCATCCTGGGTAATTACGCTTCCCGATTGTGATGTACATAGCAATTAACCAAAGTGATAATTAATAAATCAGGGCTTATCCTTTATAACTGTATAGTATTTTTCAAAGGCTACAAGCACCTTAGAAAAGAGTTTCAATTTATATAATAAATGCACAACTGTATATATTGCTATATATTTTTCAGAGCCCCACCCCATTCCCTTTTTAAGTTCTTGTATTTACAATCTATTAGATCATCAAAGCCCAGTGCTAATTAATTACAGCCCTCAATAAATTTTTAAAGTTTGCATTCAACAAAATAGTTTACAAGAAATGTATTGAATTTATGTTGTTTTTTCTAAAGCTCTGTTCCATATTTCACTTTGTTTAAATTTTAAATTATCTTTGTTTGTTGTATGTACAATTCTCATCTTCATTTATACTTTGCTCAGAAATGCAAGATGATAATTGAAACAATCTATTATCATGTAATTTAATTGTGTACATATATTTCTTATGCTTACAAAATTCTATAACATATAATAAAGACATGGGTGTTTATACTAAGGTCTGTTGATTTTCACAATACAAATATTTTGAATTAATTTTAACATTATGGACAAATATTTTTAAATACATAGCTTCATGAATCCTTTTTTTAAAAATCAGACTAAATATTAAAAAGAAAAGAAATTGCTACCTAACTGGATTTGAAATTTATAGTTAATAATATGTATCAGGGAAGAGAGTTGTTTTGACAGTCCTAAAAAGAATAGATTGCAATGGTCGTTTTCAATGTTGTGAATTTAAATAACTGGTATGTATGTCTGCCCAGGATTGAGATATCAAAATGTTGCCATTTGTACAGCTAAAAATGAGAAAAGGCACAAAGCACATGTCTGTACATAAATAAACCATGATGATAATAAGGCAACACAGTTGCAAAACTGCAATAACAGAAATGTGTCCAATGTGACATAATGTAACATAACTTTCATAATTAAAATCACAAGAAACATGAACAAAATTATATAATTCAGTAAAATATTGTTGTTTTTTTTACAGACCCTAAGTACAACATGTATTAACAAATGGAAAAAAAAGATTGTGGCGCTCTGGGCTATCCCAACCTTAGGACTTGCATTATCAAAACCTGTAACAAAGTTACAAATAACTTGTATAAAAAAGTTCACGTCGCTGAAAATAACCAAAATAATCTAAGTTCATTATTTAATCTTTTTTTTTTTCTGGATGATCTTTAATTTATGAAAGATGTGTTAAAGTTACCAAGTTTTAGCCGATTTACAATTCATTTGTAATTATAAGTGGTGCATCTAATATTTTGCTGTTTTTATTTTTAATTATATCCTTGTCTTACAGCATTGACTTTTTTTTTTGTCTCTCAACAAAACTGTACTTACCCTTTTATTTTTCTGTATGGTTTCAATATTTCTTAATAGTTTTATAGGTACGTATTACTACGCTAAGAAAAAGAAGAAAATAATTATAAATTAACGATGAATAAATAATTAAATTTTTAAAACATAGTTTCATTTTAAATATTTTGTAAAATACCTGATACTTTTAGTTAAAATCTTTTCCTTAGCCCTCTCAGTGAAAAAAATAACATAATTTTTAAAATAAAATTAAAAATATTGGCTGTGTTCTTACTTGAGAAATTTATAAATAATATTTCTTCAATATTGTCTGTTACTGGCTATTGATTTCACATCATTTTTAAAAAAATGTTAACTGATTAACAGACAGTTGATTTAAAATTGGCTTTGTTGTTCTTTGTGCCTGTGAAATGTATGTTAAAGAATCAGCCAGTATTTCAAATCTTGTATGTTTTTTAAAAAAAATTGATTTATATAGCCAATACCTTCATAATAAAATACAAAGCTAAGGTAACAGGTAAGGTTGTCCATATATATTTTAAAATATTCATTGGAGAATCTTTATAAGCCTTTGTTTTTCATTTTTAGTAAACTTTTACTTAACCCATGGAACACTGCAGCAGCAAAAATAAGCAAAGCGTGAATAATTCTTTAAGCGGGAATCAAAAGTATTATCAATAAGCTCTGAAATGTTTGCAGAGGTTGCTTGTTTTCTAGATTTTTCATATGCGTGGATAATGCAGAGTAAAGATACTTATTCAAAATTTATTCAAAATTATTCTGACTGCGTTCCTGACACTTTAAAATAGTGAATATTTAAAAATAAATAATAAAATGTACCCGGTAGATAGAATTTTAAAATTAAATTTACTGTAACCATTATTAAAGGTCCCAAACAAATTTTCGCCTGACCTCTTTGCCCTATTTTTGGCCAACGATAAAAGCCCCCTCTTAAAACACTGGCTGAGAGAACTTGGGATCTATATTCATGTGGCTATAAATGCAAAAGGTGAATTCAAAACAAATACCCATATACACTGAAAGAGGGAAAATGCTTATTGATCGAAGAGACTGAAATGTATAAAAACATTATTTAATAGATTTGAACCTGTATACATTTTAGTCATATATACTGAAATTTAAAAGGTATGACCTTGTAATATAAAATAAGTTAATATTCGTTTTAAATGATTCTTCGCCATCTCTTTTTTATTTTGACTCTAAAAACAATCAGAGATTCTCTTTAAGCTCATGTGAAAAAACATTATTTTTAATAATTAAACAAATTAAATACATTTAAGAATATGTGAATTTAAGAAAGAAAAATAGGTAATTGGAAATAACTAAAATGATGTGCTTCAAATTTCCTATTTTCCCACAAATTTTTAGTACACAATGAAAAGTAGTAATGAGCTTAAATGTATTTATACAATTTTTATTAAAGTCCTAAAGCATTTCAGCCTTAAATATGCAAACTTAAAATGTGAGGTATTTTTTTGTGTAAAAATCTGAGGATAAAAAATGCTGGGACATGCATTTCCTTTGCAGAATATTTTTACAATTTATGGTCAATTTCTATATTTTACAAGTACAACTATTGGTAAACTAGATTGTGCCGTGGTGCCTGCGGCGCCCACTTTTTTTTTAGGGCCCCTACGGCACCAACCTTTTTCAAAAGCCCAACTAACTAGTCCTTTTTTGATAAATACGAAATATTAAACTTTCTGAAATCTACACAAAGTATTTAATAATAGGGGTTGTATTTTGCGCACCGATGCACACCAAACAATGACGTCATCATATTAAATATTTTTACAGCGCTAATCACCACACGATTTTTACACTGCTATAGACTGTTGTACATCATTCCTCAGCGTTCCACATCCAGTATGTGACTTGGACTATTATATTATTTATTATACTTTTTAAAACTTTCAAATAATATTCATGAAAGTTATTAAGTATTAAGCATAAGAAAAATTTCAAGTAGTAAACATTACGACGAGGCTGAAAGAACAATTTTTTGAGAAGTATAGTCTTGCCATTAATTAAAATTTCAGACAGTACTTAATCTTAAAATCACAAACTTTTCCTGAATTAGTCAAATGAATTATTAATTATCAGCTGTGGTTGACCTTGGCACTTTGTCTCTCTTTGACCACAGTTAGCTGTTACTGTTAAGTTGACCAGCTGATTCAATGTGATCTCAGTGTTAGCTTTCTCAGACATCACCATGTGTTGATTATTGAATCTAAAAAATATAGTTCCTTAGTAACGTATAATTTTTATTTTACTAGAATTTCTTATTCTACTGTACTCGCTTACATTTGTTGGGTTTTCCACTCTTGCTTCAAATAATGAAATATATTGTTTTATTACAGTCTTATTACTCTAATATTTCATCACATTCCCAAGTATAATTGTAAAAATAAATATTTTGTTTTATTTCTAATGTTTTGTCATTCAATTTTTATAACTCTGGGTACTGGTACCTACAATTTTGTTGGATAATTCTGTTTTCAGATAAATTAAAAATCAAATCAAAGTCTTCAATTTTATAATTAGTTACATTCTGTTTCTTATTTTAATTAATACTTAGTTGAATTGTAAAATGCGCATTTTTTAAAATTACTTTATTCTTTAATTCATAAAATGATAGACAGCTTTTGAAATATTCTATCTTACTAGGGGGCCCCTTTTTAAAATGTAAACTAAGAACTAAACAGTTATTAACAAACTACATCCTACTGCATGTTATAAAACATTTAATTCAAGGGGCTATCTTAAGTGCTATAACTTAAAACTACTGGAACAAGGTAATTATAAAGGAGATAAATTACCATTTTATTTCTAAACAAAACTATATTATTTTTTTTAATAAATGTATCTGTGCCAGATAATAATATTTTTAATTGATTTAAGGATAATTAAATCAATTTCTTTTTCTGAATGAAATGTTATTTTAATACTGGTTCATTCAATAAAAGTGGGTCAAGTTGTAAAAACTAATCTTACTAACTTAGAGCATACTATATCTGTTAAAGTAAGCATGTTTCTTCATATATTCAGATTTCATTTTATAATTAATATTGATGTAAGATATTTTGTCTGTAAGGTCCATCTATACTATAGTATTTTAGCCTTGAGAGTTTGATGTGATGTAGGGCATAAAAAAACAAATACAATCTTTTTGGTAACATATAAATTAAGTTTAAAGGCCCAATTCATAAAATAATCACTATTAATTTAAACAAAAATTATATGAACATGTACAAGGAAAGAGATTAAAATTATTTGTCTAAGCTTTTATTTTTCCGATGGGGTAACCTGTTTCAAAATTTTCACTTCTATAACTTACTATACTATAAGACCATGTACTCCAGCATGTACATGTTGCATAATGAGAACTCCTTTTTTCCCCATATATACATTTATTTTTTTTATAGAAAATTCCAAGTTTTAAATATTATCAGTCTTATCATTCACTTCCTTGGGGATTATCTAAATATAAATT
The DNA here is from genome assembly GCA_002072015.1 of Radix auricularia. NCBI lineage: Eukaryota > Metazoa > Mollusca > Gastropoda > Lymnaeidae > Radix > Radix auricularia. Next base: position 82,583 of record MUZC01004711.1, on the reverse strand, counting down.
AGAGGCCTGTGTGCATTATGTAAAGTTCAAAACCCCTTAAAATCTTTATATATGTGCCAAGATCAATGTAAATTCTTCTGGGGAATTAGTAACTACAAAAAAAATCAAATAGGGGCCCCTGAATGCGTGGGCATCAGGAATTTAAAGGATTTAAGTTTTTTTGTGTACCAACTAAGATCTAGATTCATCCCTCCACCTGGTGGAAGCAAATGAATACCATTAATATAGCTCAAATACGGATAAAACATTAGGGCCCCAAATCGGTGGATATTAGAAGTCTATTCTATATTGCTGGTTTTTTTAAAATTGGTAATGAATCATCAAATTTTCGTGTACCAAGTTTGGTGTAGATCCATCCATCTACTCTACCATATGAGCTGTATGTAGAGAGAAAAGCCATATTATACAAGTCTTTTATAATATATATATGTGGTTAAGATTTATTCTAATACATTTATAGTTTATTCAGCAGTAACTGTCTTTCATTCAAGGGNGGGGGGGGGGGGGGGGGGAGAAGGCATTGTCATTGTCTGGAAAGCTCATTGTACACAAAGAATAAACAAGGATGCTTTAAAGTATGCATGCAGGAGGTGGGGGTTATGCGATTTTTTAAAGTTACCAGTACTATATGAATTGTCCCTAATCACTCTGTTATATTAATTGACATGCTTTACTTCCAAAACGTTTTATAATTTATTGTCTCTGACATATGGATGCTAATGGTTCCAAGGTGAATTGGTTTCTATGTGATGTAATACTTAACTTTAATTTTAATGGTGAAGAGGTAATTGAAGTTGTTACAACTACATTGAACAAATAAAATTTTAAAAATCTCGTTAAACAATCATGTTTTTAACGTCTTTTTATTAGAAAATAATAAATTATTCTTCCATACTGATATCCAAAGTACACAAATTTCAAATTGTTAATAACAAGCAAGAATAAGAAAATGGTAAGCTTGCATGGAATTTAATATTTCCTTTTATGTTTTTTACTTTTATTAGCATGTTTTTTCTTATGTTTACTCTTTTTATGTTTAGATTTTTTAACATAGCTATCTCCACTATCAGACTCTGAACAACTCTCTTTTAGTAATTTGACAGATTTACAGGATTCATTATCATCTGTGACTTTTTCTCTTTTAATCTCATGCAATAGAACTGAATCAGTCCCTGACATAGAATTATTACTATCTAAACTATCAATCTGTCTGCCATCATCAAATCTGATATTGTGATAACTTGAGCCTTCATCATCTCTGTCAGTTTGGTTTTTTTTAGGATCTTTGTACAAATATTTCTGATCAGCTCTATTCTTCTCCCTTGACCTGTATGTTTCTCTACTTCTACTTCTTCTTCTACTTGTATCTTTGGATCTGTCTCTTTCTGTAGATGTTTCTTTTGACCTGGCCCTCTTGTTTGATCTACTCCGTTTATAGTCTTTAGGATCCTCATGACTATATCTACTTCTGTAATCCCGTCGGTCATTTTCTCTGTAGTCATTCCTCTTACTTTCACCCCTCTTTTCAGGGTTGGGCAACTCTTCTGTTTCATCTCCAAGACTTGCAACTTCACTGCTACTTTTTGGCACTAAAATTTCCATTTGGTTTGATATCACCTCTCTGATAATCTTTTTTAGAAAAAATATTTAAAATATATTGAAAATAACAAAAAAATATAAGAATATATTACAAAACTAGTAGTACCAAATTAATATCAGCTATTATGTAACTAATGGTCATTCAAATTGTTATATTACTTGAGCACTTTTATGCTCTATGAATGTGTATGGAGCAGGGTATGTGGTTAATAATGCATAAATGTTGAAATTCTGACAGTCCAATACTTAACTAATTTATTATATCACTTTATACACTTGATGATAAACTGAGTTAATGAACACATTTTTGTGAAAACCCATATATCTTCATGGGACATCCTAAGGGATACCCAGCTTCGGGGCTGCCCTACTCTAGTAACTGGTGACACTCTTCTCTTATATTTATTCTAACTGATATTAAACTAAGCTTTTATCGGTTATGGTTAAAATAAAAAATTTCTTAACTTGGAGTCATTCCCCTGTAATGCAACCAACCCTTTGAGTTAGAGACAAGAGTAGCTTGGTTTGGTTTCACCCAGTGCAATAAACTATTATCTCCCCTACCCCAATTGATGTCTACTTGTTTTATTGTTTAATGCCCCAGAACGTTTTCACAAAACCTCCGCCTCAATCCCGTAAGGAATCCCCGTATTGCAATCAACTGGTTATGAGATTTAAAAAATTGCGTAAAATGTATTTATGTTATTATAGTCATACTGACTTCATTTTTTAAAATGAGAATAGTAATTGTACATAACCAAAAGACCGTCTTGACTTTAAAACTATTTTTACCTGTAGTTTAAAACTATTAATTTTATAATAAAGTATAGCAAAATCGCATCTTCAAAAACAACCAAAAACCCCGGAAAAAGTACAAAATACTTTGCCAATCGAGCGTTAACACCAGTGAGGGAAACGGCAGCCATTGCCAGAAGTCAAATACGTCATCTTTCACGCACTGAAGAGTATTTACTTTCTGTGATTTCATTTCTAAAGAGAGCACAACCGAGGTGCCTATTTCAACGCTTTGGGACATTAAACGTTAAAATCAAAATTAGTGCACAGTATAACCATGATTTGAAAAGAAAATGTTAGAGTGTGAAAATATTTAACATAGCTAAGTGTTAGTTATAGATATTTTCAACTCAAATTTAGCTCATACAATGCTCCCTTTCTGATCAACAAAGCTACAAACAACTATATATAGACAAATCAGAATGTATTGAAGACCGATCATAAATTCTTTTTTTAAAGCCTGATATTTGAAAATATGCAGTCACATAAGGTCACAAATCATTCCATCCTAATGAAAGTATTGGAAGTTGTTAAGTGGCTAATTTAGGAATCTTTTGTCATTGGAATATTAGTATTAGGATTTGGCGACATAAAGGAATGGACATAACTGATGAGAGAAAAGTCAGGACAAAGGAAAAACTTGGCAGATTCACTATTTTAAAAAAAATTAACGTTATTAAAATAACTGTGTTCAACTGTAGAAACATACTTAAATAAGAATTACCTCTGTATATGACTTCTTGGTAATGTGGACATTTTTAGCTCTATAGCTCTGTCGTCTTCTCTTTAAATCTCTTAGGACAGCTAGTTGTTCAAGCTTGGAAGAGTACTGTTTGTTATTTTTTTCATCCAGCAGACCTACATAGGGAAGGGGTGAAATTATATGTCAATTTACTATCTCTGTATGAAAAAAAAATAGTATAGTATAATAAAATACTAACTTTGAAGAGAAGATAACATAAAACTCCTGCTTCATGCACTGAGATTCTTTAATAATACATTTATGGTAAATCGGGAAACAATATTTGCAAAGAAATTTGAATAATCTCAATTTAAAGATGGTGTAGTAAGTCTTCAGTGAAAAAAGCGGTGGGATAATAGAAGATCTAAATATTTGTATAGTTTGGGTAATTTTTTATATAGTGTTAAAAATTGGAATACATTTTTTATGAAAAATTTACCTTTCTTAACAAGACTGCTCCAATCAGTGGTGAGTAGTTCATCATCCCTGTCAACTGGGATAACTTTCCCAGCCTCATGAGATACTTTGACAACATGTTTATACAAAGCCAATCTGTCTTCCTGAGTGAGGAATATGTTTTCATCAATGTGACTTACTGGCATACTTCTGTGACCGGTATAAACTTGTGGGGGAATATTTTTAAAATATGTGTTAAAAGAAATATCTTGCCTTACTTAATAGTTAACAAAATTATTTATAATAATACAAGATAAGAAAAGTCATAATTTCAGTAGCTTAATTGAACTAACTTTTTAAATAAAATATGCACTTGATCAACACTAAAATGTTTATAAATAATTTAATAATTAGTAGCAAGACATCAAATCATTATCATGGATTATAAAATCAACTTATTTTTCTGCAATATTCACCCATTTCTTCATGATAGATTTACATAAATACTAGTAACAGTTAATGTATAAAGCATTTATATTACCGTGACCATTCTGAATGCAGTGATCCCATATGACTTTATTTAATATCTTTTCATCTGAAAATGTATTTAAGGTGAGATAAGATTAATAAAGAGTTTTAATTGCCTCTAAATTATTTAGTTACTTCTGGGTAACACATGTTCATTAGCTGTAGTTCAAATATTTTGGGGTTCCTTTTTTTCCTTTGAACAAATTAATGCATTGGAGATTATTTTAGAAAACTTATTTTGTCAAAAATATATTTTAAAATATCAATTTTCCCTATTTAACTAACAACAAATGTGAATTTTTAATAAAAAAAATACTTTAAAAAATAGACACAGGAAGGTTTAAATCTAGAGGTATCTTATGTGTATTTAACAACTAATAATGAATCAACTGTTTTAAGTTGTTTTTGAAAGATTTAAATGAAATGACAAGAATTTTTTAAAATGTGCTTCTGTACGGTAAATAAGAAATACATAGTAGTCTCAAAATAAAACAATCAATTTACATTTTTTTAATGAAATAACTTTACCCATTATGGTAATCCTCTCGCCCCACAATTAATTTTTGTAAATATAATAATTATTTTTTTAATTCAAATTTTTACAGACCTAAAATTATTCTTAAGTGACAAAACATTATAACAATATTTTATTATTTTTAACAAAACATTATATATTATATTAATATACATGTAATTATGGTAAAAAATAAAGGTACATAAATTTTTCTTTACCAATTTCAACTTTCAAAATGGATTCTGCTTTCTCATAAGCAAAGTCTGTATCTTGAATAAGAGATGGCTACAGAAATATATTAAGAGCATATACAATTTTAAAATTATGTAGATTGCATAAGTGGAACACCTAAAGTAACATTAACTAATAAAAGAGGATTAATTAATTTTATTCTGAAATTAGGGGTTTAAAAGTGTAAAATAGTAATTCCTTGAATAGGCCTTATCAGTGTCAAAGTTAATGTTGTCATTCTTTTCAATTTTTAAGTAACTTTTTGTTTTATCAATTCAAAAACCCTGGTCTTAATTTTCATTACTTCAACAAAAACATAGTTTACAATAAGTTGACAAACTTCATGAATGTTTTTACGTTATTAGAGTGCAACCTAACACTAAATACATACTTAAATGACAAAAAAAAACGTGATTTGAAACATGCTTATTTTTAAATAGAAAAAAAAATGGGGGGGGNGGGGGGTTCCAAAGTTTGTTGACGTTACATTGGGGGGGGGGGGCAAATTTTTTGTGATGTGTAACTAAAAGGGGAACAGGGATGAAAAATCAGCATAAATGGACGTTCTAACAGATAAAAATAGTTGAATCTTTTAAGTGTTACAATTAATCAAAATTAATAGATTATTCGATTAAATATCTCCTGATTAATTTTAAAAAATTTAATCAGTACCAGACCTAAATTATATATATATATATTACGGCTTGCACTGATTAAAAACATTTGTTCAATTAATTGCGAAAAAATTTAAATTAATTTTGATTCAATATGTTTTTATAACGCATATATAATATATAGATCCCGTTAAGTTGCATTTCATTATTTCTCTTAATCAGTTAAGTCGCAATTATTCCATAGCACCTCAATTGTGTGACGTAACACAGCAAATTTGTTCTGCTATGCAAATAATGATGAAGAAAAACCTTTTTGTTAATGTATGCTTGTCTAAATAAATGATGATAATATGGGGAAAAGTATGCAAGCAACAAAAAATATTAATTATTAATAAATTCTTTTTAAAAAATAGAAATATTTTCTAAAATTTTAATTGAATTGTAATTGATCAAATTAATTTTAATCGATAAATTTTTTAAATGATTAATCAATTAATTAATCATTGATTTCCGCAGCCATATTAAATAAATATATAGTATATGTACTTTAATTATCAGCATGAATAGATGTAAAAACCATTTAAAGTGGAGGAGAAAGCAAATAACAAAACATTTATTAGGTCAATATCTAAAAAAGTTACCCAAACCCATTATACTTACATACAAGATCAATTATAAAGTAAGATTTAAAAAATGTTTACTAGCTCATCCTTCTGATAGCCTGCTTTCAACAGCTTGCATATCTCTGAGTGCTTTTTCAACGAATGTTCTGGTATCCTATGATTCTCATGGTATGGGCATATTTGCTTCTTCTCAGACTGAAAGTCAAGTTAAAATTGATTAAAATGCTACGTGTAACAGTATCTGCCATTTACCAAGTAATAAACCATTATTAGGTTTATTATTATTATTATTATTTTTTATTATAGACTAGAGTTAAAGAGTGAGAATGACATTTATTTTTTGAGAATTATATCAAATAGTTTCATTTACCAGTTAGCAATTAACAAAGTTTTAATATTATATTGAAAATACCTTTAAAAGCTGTTCCAAAGTAAATCCAAAACTTTTTAGAAGTAAATCAAGCTTATTCCTCTCTGTTTCCAAGAAAACTTTGGCAGATTGCAAAAACTGCTGCCTCTCAATCAATGTCTCTAGTGAAATGACTACATGAGACATTCTAAAAGAAAAAAGAGAAGAATACTGATGAGACCAAAGCTCACATCCTCAACAAATAATTTGCATCAGCATTTTCACCCTCAGGTGAAAAGGAAGTGTTAATAAACTTAAATAAAATAGACGAGATATGTATCATAAGTGTAGACCAGTGCGGCAGTGGAAATCTGTTAAAATTATAATATTCTGCGAAGTCAAATATTTGCAATTTGGCAATATATTATGTAAAATTGTAAACGAAATATCGAATATTCATTTACACTTTTAAAGCCTTGTTATTGTGAAACAAATTACGACTCCGGCAGCTATAGCGTTAGCTGCAGTGTTTAGCGCTCACATTGTAGCTAATGAGGGCAGGCCAGGAAGTTAAGCAGCCTAAAATTAAAGCGAGCCGAAACCGTATGATGCGCACATTTGATGTATTGTGCTTGCTCTGTGTAACCGTGTGACACATTGGTCAACTTCAGTAGCTGCTATAGTACACACAAATACCCAGATTTCTGTGTACATCACCCTTAGCTGGCAGATGCACCAGAAATCCAGACAGATTCTTGACATAGCAGTGAATTAACTTAACAGTATTAAGTATTAACAGTGAAAAAGCGTTTAAAGAAAATGATTAATTGAATTATAGCTACACAGCTTGTATACTTAATTACCATATATTATCCATGCCACCTTAGTACTCATCATGTCGATAAAAAGGAAAATAACATTGAAAGAAGAGAAGCGGAGCTTTAATGTACAGTGGGAGTTAGATTTCTTTGTGGCAGGGACAGAGAACCATTTCATGCAGTCTCTAATCTGCGGTGATGTGAAAACTGCCAAAAGGGAAAATGCCAGGCAACATTTTTGCACACACGCATCACACAAAAATGCACAGTTACAACATAAGCCAAGGAAGATCTGTGTGGAAAATCTAAAGAGGAGTGTTCTACAACAGACCTCGGTCATGTCTGGTTTTGTAAAGAATTCCAATAAGCGCAGCGAAGCTTCGTATTTAGTAACCTATTGTCTTGGTGTCACTGAAAAAGCCTTTTCCCGATGGGGAACTCGTGAAAAGTTGTAACATTGATGTTGTTAAAAACATTAATCCGGGTAAGGAAGCAGATTATTCTTTGATTCCTCTGCCATGCGATACCATGCAACGCTGTGAAAATAATATTGCCAAGCAGCTGAAGCTTTTCATGCAGGCCAAGATTAACAGGGAGGACAGCCTGTTTGTATTGGCTGTTGATGAATCTACGGACATTTCAGATGTAGCACAGCTACTCATATTCATTTGCACTATATCCTCAACATTTGAATTGTGTGAGGATCTGCTCTCCATGGAGACAGTCTTTACTCAAACTTAAATAGAAGACATATTTTTGGCAGTTAAAAAAGCTTGCATCGACTCGCGCATTGATATTGAAGGACCTGTGAGGCATCTGCACAGATGGTTGGTAAGCAAAATGGCTTCCTGGCTAGCTTTTACAATTATGTCTCAAAGGATCACGGTAATGACCAACTTATAAATATGCGCTGCATTATTCACCATGAAGCGCTGTTTTCTAAATCTGTTGATTTGAATAACATTCTGAAGGGTGTGAATGGCATTATCCTTTGCATTCGCATGAATGCTCTTCACCACCAATTCATACAAATTATTCATACAAATGATTTGTCGGCTGAAGATATTTTATACCACACCAGCATTCGTTGGTTACCTCAGTGAGAAACATCTCGCCATGTTCTGCTTCAGCAAAAAGAAACACTGGAATTTTATGCCACGAAAAACAAGGACTGCCCACTGCAGAACCAGGCCTTCTTAATATCTCTAGCCTTCCTTGTAGATTTGTTATTTTATATCAACGGCCTCAACGAGTCTCTGCAAGGCAGAGGAACAACAGTTTGCCTCATGCACAGAAGAGTACAGGATTTCTGTGACAAAAGTCGTCTGTTACAAAGTCATATCCAGCAGCTCAATCTCTATCATTTCCCGCAACTCACCGCTCTTAATTGAGAGCCATGAAATAAGAAAAGATGAAATTCTGGCTACGTCCTTTTCAGAGACGTCCTTGAAGCGCTGTTGTTGGAATTCAAAGAACATTTTCAGAAAATATGAGACTCGTTGCTTCTCCACATTTTGTTGAGACAGAGAGTGCTCCCTTGGATGTCCAAATGGAACTGATCGAAATAAAAATAACACGCAGCTATTGAAGAAATTCGAGGACAAAAACGATATACTGGAGACATGGAAAGTAGCTGTGGAGCATCCCCAGCTTTGAAAAATAACAATAAACACTCTAGTGCTGCTTGGAAGCACTTACATATGCAAAGCGTCATTTTCAGGAAATAAATATCTCAAGAACAAATATTTAACCCAACTGGTGGACACCAATCTGGTGTCAGGAATACGACTGATGATCTCTAGCGAGTGCCTGGACTTTGCGCGACTCTCTGCAAACATCCAAGAGCAAGGCAGCTACTAATTTCTGGACTCTGGACTGCTAAGTTACATGGACAGTAATAGTGAAGCAGCTTATCAATTATTCAATTACTCTGATCTCAGTGTACTAATCATTAGTAGTCTGACTAATGCCACTTAAAAATATCATTATGCTGTACGTGTATGACATTTATGTTAGGACACTGCTAGGTTTATATGACAATGTTCAATATAGTAAAAATATAAGAAAATATCAATTGAAATGTTTTTATTTGTACTGAAGCACTACAATACATTATGTTGACGTCATTATTATGTCGCTATTGAGAAGTATTAACTAACTATATCAGATCATATTGACTATAACTATATCAAATATTAGTGATCTACACTATATTATAATTATATATTTATTATATATGAATACTTTATTTTATTTAATAAGTATTAAATAATAATAATAAATTTTAATTTAAATAAATCAGACAAATCAAAATCATGGTAAAAGCGAAATTAAAATTCTATAGCTATACGACTATACCTAACCCAAACCCTAAAACCTTCCATTTTTTATAATCCTTTTACTTTTAGAATTTATAGAACTTTCTTTTCCAGCAACTGGCAACGTGCTATAACAACAAAGAAGGCCGCCATGACCGTGATGTCACGGTCACGGTTGACATAATTCGCTTTTACCATAAATAGTAATTACTAATACTATTTAAAATTTATTAAATACTAATATTCAAATAGTCTACTAATAGAAAATACTAATAGTTATAAGTATAAGTTATAGTATGATAACTTATACTTATAGTTATGGTATAGACTTATACTTATAATAACTTATAGTCATAGTATTATAGTTATACTAAACTATAACTTTAACTATAAATTATAGTATAGTCTATAGTACTATAAGTATAAGTTATAAGTACTATACTTATAAGGATGTGGCTAGCGCTACGACAATTTTGTCGTAGCAGCAGACGACCCGGTCGGATGTTGCTAGCATTACGACATGTCGTAGCGCTAGTCAGGAAACTAGTGCTACGACATGCCGTAACAGCAGACGATCCGGCGGGATGTTGCTAGCGTTACGACAAGATTGTCGTAACAGCAGACGACCCGGTCGGATCTTGCTAGCATTACGACATGTCGTAGCACTAGTCAGGAAACTAGTGCTACGACATACGCAAATTCTGCTACGACTAGTTTTAGTCACTCTTTGCAGTAGACACCTGGATAGAATTAAATCTTAACAAACTCTTCTCTATATTGTATACGAATATATATTACTAGATTGTGCCAGGCGCCGTGGCGCCTGCGGCGCCCCCGTTTTTTTGGGCGCCTACGGCGCCAACCTTTTTTTTAAAGACCAACTAACTTGTCCTTTTTTGATA
>MUZC01004711.1:49127-71013 GCA_002072015.1 Radix auricularia | reverse complement strand
GGGGGGCGCGGTGGTCAAAGTGTTAGTGCGCTGCGGTACAAAAACAATTCTAAAATAAAAATAAAAATCGGTCACGGGTTCAAACCCCGGTTCTGGCACCCCTACGGGTAGATGATGCTCGTTAAAACCTTGGCTGGTAGTTCATCTAGGAGAAGGAAACTCCGAATACAAATCCTCCGCTGCCTTGCGGCTATACCTGCCTTGCGGGAAAGGCTAAGGGAGTAAACCCTGAAAGAAAATCAGGAATTGGAGCACCTACAGGCGGTCTATACATAAGACTTATGTACATACCGGCAGCTCCTGCGACGCCAATGGCAGCCAAGCTGCATCGACGCAAGTCGTTCCCTTGGTTACACCATTGACGTGGAGAGGGGGGATATGCTGTATGGGCAGCAGCTAATTCTCCATAATACCCGCCCAGGCTTGCATCACCTCTGGAGAGGACACTCCAGCGTCGCCGCAAGGTGTCGACAAAACACGGGAAGCAGCAGTTACCGGTTATAAGCCAAAGCTCAATTGACGTAGAGCTAGGCGCCAGGGGCTGCTTCCGACGGTGGGAGAGACTACCAATGTCTCACTGGACAGCTACCGCCCGCCTCAAACTGGGCAGCCCCCAGTCAAATAGGTGCTATCCCGTCATGGCCTGCCTTCTCCACTGGGTGCGTGGAGATTAGAGTACCACTCAACAAGTGGGCCACTAAGCCCTGCACCAAGAAATACAAAAAAGAAAAAGAAGACCCCAGCTCTTCGAATCGCTAGCTGGAACGTGAGGACTATGTGTCCCGGCATCACTGATGATCTGCAGTCCATAAACGACACACGGAAGACAGGAATAATCGATAGAGAACTTAAAAGGCTAAAGATTGACATAGCATGCCTTCAGGAGACCAGGCTCCCAGACAACGGTTCACTCAAAGAGGCCAATTACACCTTCTTCTGGCAAGGCAGACCGAAAGACGAACCTAGACAGCATGGTGTGGGTTTCGCTGTTAAAAACACTCTTCTACCATCCATTGAACCACCGTCATCAGGCACGGAGAGGATCCTCACTCTAAGACTCAGAACAACTGCGGGCCCAGCAAACATTCTTAGTGTGTATGCCCCAACACTCTATTCAACTCCGGAAGAGAAGGACCAGTTCTATGGAGCGTTAGACCAGGCAATAGCCGGCATCCACAAAGACGAGGCAATCTATCTCCTAGGAGATTTCAATGCTAGAGTGGGGAGCGACCACGAAGCCTGGCCCACCTGCCTTGGACTATTTGGAAGAGGAAAGTTAAATGAAAATGGACAAAGGCTTCTGGAATTGTGCTGCTCACGAGGCTTGTGTGTGACCAACACTTTCTTCAAGTGCAAGGATATACATCAAGTATCTTGGAGACACCCTCGATCCCACCAATGGCACCAGCTGGACCTCATTATCACCAGGCGTGCACAACTAGCTAGCGTCCTACTCACTCGCAGCTATCACAGTGCCGACTGTGACACGGATCATTCCCTTGTCGCCAGCAAAGTACGAATAATGAGGAAAAACTCGTACCACACAAAGAAAAAGGGAAGTCCACGCATCAATACCTCCTGCATGAAAGACCCTGCGATAGCGCAGCTGTTCAAAGACAAGGTGAAGGAAAGTCTCTCAAAGATGTCCCCATGCGTCACCATTGACTCCAAATGGACGCAACTGAGAGACACAATCTATACATCCGCAATACAAGCCTTTGGCAAAAAATCTCACAAAAACACGGACTGGTTTGATGAACATTGGGACGAGATGAAACCCGTCACTGAAGCAAAAAGGAAAGCTCTTATGGCTTACAAGGAAAAGCCTACACCTGACAATTTGCATGCTTTAAAAACAGCTAAGTCACTTGCCCAAAAGGTTGCACGTAAATGTGTCAATACCTACTGGCTTAAGCTCTGTTCCAGTATACAATCAGCTGCAGACATGGGCAATGCAAAAGTCATGTACGAAAACATCAAAAAGGCAACGGGCCCCTTGACGTCAAAAGCTGCTCCCCTAAAGTCCAAAAATGGAGAAATTATTCAAGACCAGGCAGCACAGCTAAAACGGTGGGTTGAGCATTATCTGGAATTGTATTCAACAGTTACCACAGTCTCCAGCACCGCTCTAGATGACATCCCAGATATGCCACTCATGGAAGAACTTGATGTCGTGCCCACACAGGAAGAGCTGAGCAAAGCAATTGACAGTCTAGCTTGTGGAAAAGCGCCTGGGAATGATGGAATACCACCAGAGGTTCTAAAGAGTGGCAAGACAGCTTTACTCCAACCATTGCACGAGATTCTGTCCCTCTGCTGGGAACAGGGCTACATCCCCCAAGACCTAAAGGATGCAAATATAGTGACACTATATAAAAACAAAGGTGATAGGAGTGATTGCAATAATTATCGCGGCATTTCACTCCTTAGTATTGTAGGAAAGACCTTTGCCCGCGTTATACTAAAACGTTTACAAAGCCTAGCATCCCGCGTCAATCCAGAATCTCAGTGTGGTTTCCGGTCCGGTCGGTCTACCATAGACATGGTGTTCTCCATACGACAGCTCCAGGAAAAATGCAGAGAGCAGCAGATGCCACTATACATTGCATTTGTGGACCTTACAAAAGCCTTCGACTTAGTCAGTCGCAACGGGCTATTCCAAATACTGGCAAAAATTGGATGTCCCCCTCACCTACTTGCCATCATCAGACAGTTCCATGAAAATATGCTTGGCACAGTACAGTTCGATGGAGCTAAGTCAGAGGCCTTCCCTGTCAGCAGCGGAGTTAAACAAGGTTGTGTACTCGCACCAACACTCTTCGCAATATTCTTCTCTGTACTTCTTCGATACGCATTCAAGGATAGCAGTGAGGGAATCTGGTTACATACCAGAGCTGATGGAGGACTTTTCAACACTGCCCGCCTCCGAGCCAAGACCAAAACGACGGATGTCCTAATTCGAGAGCTACTATTTGCGGATGATGCGGCACTAACAGCACATACAGAATCTGGTTTGCAACAACTCGTGTCAAGCTTCTCCAATGCCTGCAAAGAATTTGGTCTGCAAATCAGCTTGAAAAAGACAAACATCATGGCCCAAGACACTCGACCTCCTCCTACCATAAATATCGATAATGAAAACTTGGAGGTTGTGGACAGCTTCACCTACTTGGGATCCAAGGTCTCCAATACACTGTCCATTGAAGAAGAAATAAACAGCAGAATTGGCAAGGCAGCCGCAACAATGGCTAAACTAAATAAGCGGGTCTGGCAAAACACCAAGCTAACGGAGAAAACCAAACTGTGCGTCTATTGAGCCTGTGTCATCAGTACACTACTATATGGGAGCGAGACATGGACCACTTATACATCACAAGAGCGTAAGCTTAACAGCTTCCATTTGAGATGCTTGCGCCACATCCTTGGTATTAAATGGCAAGAAAAAGTGCCTAATAGTGAGGTACTAACGCGTGCCAATACCCAAAGCATGTTCTCAATTCTTAGTGAAAGACGCCTGAGGTGGCTAGGACATGTCAAAAGAATGAGCCCCGGCCGCATCCCGAAGGATCTCCTATATGGTGAACTTGCTTCAGGAAAGAGGAAAACAGGTCGCCCACGCTTGCGATTTAAAGATGTCTGTCAAAGGGACATGAAAGCAGCCAAAATACATACAAGTGACTGGGAGTGTAAGGCAGAAGACCGATCTACGTGGCGCACAGTTGTCAAAGAGGGCGTCATAGTAGCCGAGGAGCGAAGAATGGAGGAGGCTGCAGACAGAAGAGCTAGGAGAAAGGCCAAAACATTTGGAAGCACAGAACTCGTGTGTAAAAACTGTGGCAAAGGCTGTCACTCAAGGATAGGACTGCACAGTCACTCGAGGAAATGCAACCCAACCCAACGGTGATGCACCATCGTCTCGCGAGACGGAAGGATGCAGGATCATGATATTTTACTATGAGAACTATAACTATAGTTTAGTATTAAAGTATTAGTAATAGTAATAGCATAAATTGAAAAACAGAAAATTGTTTACGACATGTCGTAACGGCAGTCAACCCGGGCGGATGTTGCTAGCGTTACAACATGTCGTAGCACCAGCCACATCCGCGCGGGTTCTAAGTTAAGTATAGTATTAAATTAGTATAGTGATAGTAATAGTAAGTCAGTCATAGTCATAGTACTCATACTCTTACTTTACTTATAGTCATTTGACTCATAGTTAAAATTTAATAATAATAGTAATAGTAAATAGTAATAGTATAGTCTATTATAGTTATAGTCTGTCATTCATTACAGTATTTAGTATGGGACTTGGTTTTTTGAGAGGTAGCGCTCTCGACTGTCATACCGATGGTCACGAGTTCAAATCCACGCGAAGGCGAGGATTTGTTCTCGGGGCCTGAGGAGTCCCCGAGTCACCCAGCTCCGAATGGGTACCTAACTAACTAGACAATAGTTAGGCGGCTAGGGTAATGCGTGGAACCCCTATTATAGCCGTGGCCCGTGACCGCTACATCACTTGCCAACAGATCATCTCTCATGGTCTGTGGACGCAATTATCTTCTGTATAGAAGGAGCGTCTGTATATCTAAGATAGTATTTACAGTCTTAGTATTATAATATAATTATAGTTTATAGTATAGTTAGTATAGACTAATACTAATAGTATGGCATAGTATAGGCATATAATATTAATATTAAATAGGCCATGTGAATGTGATAGTGATAGTATAGGCGGATACAAACACTTTTCTTGTTACCTTTGCAAGGAAAAAGAAGTAACTTAACTGGGTATTAACTTTTTGAGCTTAACTGCAGAATCAGTTTTCGACACAATCACACTAATTAAAATAGGATAATAATTAATAAGCGTATGACGGAGAAGAAATAATCTCCTTTATTGTACACTGTGAGTGAGCATTTTTACTAATAATAACAGTGCACAGCTTTTAGAAATCCCATATCCGGTTCATTGAATAATTTAAAAAGATGAAATTATATTCGGTTAGCCGTGGTAAACAAGTCTTATTTTCATACTCGAAAAAACAAAACAACCGACAAACAACACAAAAGATTCGTTAATCGACAACAGACGGAGTAAGTAACAATAGAATTAATTAATATTTTTATTAGATTAACTTGTAGCTGACAGTTATTCATTGGCCATTGATCTCATCATCTCATGACTCATGTATAATTAATAATTGTATTTGTATACAATACAGTATAGTCAGTATAGTATAGTCAGTATAGTCAGTATACACTATACTGTATAATGTATACACTACTAATTATGACTAATAGTAATAGTAATAGTAACTAATACTAATATTATAATATAATATTATTAATTATTATTAATAATTATAATAATAACTTAATAAATATTATTAACTTGTTATTATTATTTAAAACTATCTACTAACTACTAACTAATAGTCTAACTTAACTAACTATCTTGGTTATCTAAGATTCTAAAAAAGATCTACGAAATTATAATTATGAGAATCTAAATGATCTATACTAACTATACTATTCTGAGTCTGAAGTATTCTATTTCTATTCTACTAAAAAAAACTATACTACTATACACAGACTCAGTAATCTGTAACTCTGTGTAATATACTGTTGTCTGTGGTCCTGTGGTATACTGTATTACTGTATACTGAAATACTGTATACTATATAATATATACATGTTACATACTATATAATATACTATTTAACTATTTAATTAATTTTTAATACTACTACTATTACTATTACTAATTACTATACAATTAGCATAGTCAAATAGTGCCCTGAGGTCGAGGTCAAATCAGTAATATCTTAAAAGACTTAAAACAATGATTAAATATCAATTTAAAAATAATTCAGATGAGTTTGCAAATAACAAATAATGTGCCATTTTAAGAAGAAAAAAATCCCTTCTCATTAATGTTTTCTAATTAATTTTGGGAAAAGCGAAGTATGTCGACCGTGACGTCCAGGCCATTGCGGGCTTCATTGTTGTTATAGCACGTCCTTTAAATAGTTTTAAAATTAAAATTCTATAGCTATACCGTATAGTCCCAAACCCTAAAACCTTCAATTTTCCGAAAATTCTAAAGCTATACCTAACCCAAACCCTAAAACCTTCCATTTTTGATAATCCTTTTAGAATTTATAGAACTTTCTTTACCAGCAACCTGTAGCATCGTGACGTCACGCTCGACATACTTCGCTTTAGCCTAATTTGGTTCATGATAGAAATAATGAATGATAATAATAAATTTATAATTTATATAGCGCTGTATCCCAGCTAGGAGCTGGGCTCACAGCGCTTTACATGGAGATAATAACACATGTACATGTTTTTTTGCCTTTAGAACTAATCTGGCAGTTGAATTTTGAAATCTCTGTAGTTTTTCAATACATTGATTTGGCGCACCTGACAGAAGAGAATTGCGGTAATCAATATGAGCTAGAACAAGAGCACAGACTAGAGTTTTTGTTGCACTATCTGTTAAGTAATAATTAATAATGGATTGAGCTGATCTGACAGAAATAATGTAGCCAAGATTCCTAGTCCATGTTTTGAACAGTATATTAGAGCTAGCCATTTGAATAGAATTCAGAAGTGATTTATTTGAGCTTGCTTAAAGTCATCCAAGACTTTACCTCACCAATGCACTCCTGCATCAATTGGACAGTGAAGTCAATATCAGAGGGATCAGTGTGAGTGTAAAGTTGAGTATCATCTGCAAATGATAGGCCTTTAACTGAATGCTTTTTGAGCAGTAGAAGTAGTAATCATTAATTTCGATTAAAATCAAAAATTAAAATTATGACGTCATTAAACAGAACATCTCAAGGGGAGTAAAAAAAACAATTAATTGACATTTTTTGTTTTATTGAGCTATTTCCCCTGTCTAATATGTTTTCGCTGAAGGTTGTACCTCAGTGATGTATTTGATACCCTTAAAGCGTATTGTCTACGGCAGTGAACACAGTAAACTTTTTCACCATCCTCTACTGTGCCATCGGCAGTTAGCTTTTAAAAACAAAATGTTTGCTCAACTTTTTGTTTATATCCTAAAATTTAACTATGCTGAAGTTGTAATTAGTCACTATTTTTTGTTTACATCTGCTCGTCTACATAAATTAATAAATTATAATAATATGCAAGAGAAGTTTGTACGTTAAAAATATATATAAATTATCATTTATTATAAGTCTAATAATAATTTTTTTAAATTGAAAAGATATATAAATATTTTCTTAAATTTTAATCGAATTTTTGTATTTTAAAATTTTTTTAATCAATAAAATCAATAAAAATACTAACAATTAATCGAGAAATTAACTATAAACATCTTGATTAGTCGTTAAAAATGTAACGATTAAATTGTTTGTAATAAATAATCCCTTAAAAATTGTAGAAAGTAAAAAAGTAATTTATAAAATGCGGCTGTTGAGTAATAAATTTCTTGACAGTTACATGATTATTTTGCTTTTAATCGAAATTAAAGATTAATTAATCCCTATCCCAAACACAACACACAGTGCCCTATCCCAAACACAACACACAGTGCCCTATCCCAAACACAACACACAGTGCCCTATCCCAAACAAAACACACTGTGCTCTATCCCAAACACAACACACACAGTTTGCATCTAAAATCAATTTGTTGAAATGTGAGAACCGTAAACAAATATTAAATAAAGATGTATTTGATTTTGAAAGCCTATTTAATAAATTGAAGTACATGTAAATGTTAAAAATATAAATATATATAAAAATAATTAAAGCGGATAGCACATTAAGTAAAATTTTATTGCTAATCGTATAATATAAATACTACATGCCATTCTGCAAACTGTTTTTGACTTGCCCATTCGCCCGAGTACAGCATCATGTTTGGTTCATTGCGAAGCGATTTTTGTAATGTTAATTGTTTTTATTTTTTTTTTCAGAATGAAGATAATTTATTATATTTAAGCTAGTTGGTTATCTATGTTATGAAAACCTACTAGATGTGGCAGTGGGTGCTCAAATGTGCAATATCTCTATTTGTTGTCAACTATGGCGGATTAGGGGGGGGGGGGGGGCTGAGCGGGCTAAAGCCAGGGGCCCCCGATGGTTTATTTATAATAAAAGTACACAAATGTTTGCACGAACCCTTGAAAATATAATAAATTAAATAAATTTATAAATATTATCTATACAACTGATCGCGATTCGGTCTTAATAATCGAAAAAACTTGATATAATTTTTGGCTCACTTAGAGAACATAGTATAAAATATAGTTTATGTTTTCTCTCCTCTGGCCGCGAGGAGAGAGCACAGGCGCGTGATGCAACCGGTGTTGGGTTCGATTCCCAGCAGTGGAACATTAAATTTTTCTTTTCACACTTAATTGTAACATACCGCAAACACTTCAAACAGTTATTTCTTCGTGTTCGTTTATTTATTGATTTTTTCATTACTAATATTTAGTTACAGTCATATATTAGCTGTTAACAATCATTTTATTTTAAGGGACGCTGGCTGGATAGGACCCCTTTTGATTGCAACCCGGAGCCCCATGAAGTCTTAATCCGCCCCTGTTTGTCAACTATTGAAATGATTCCCCCGTTGCGGTCATCACCCCTGCTCCGTAACTGGGCCCTATCCAGTTTATAAAATATTTTGTTTAAAGACCGGGGCCCTGAACTTTTTTTTCGTATGTCGTATGTGCTATCTAAACATAATGTCAAGTATAACTTCAATTCGGTATTGTTTGGTGAACTTAGAATATATCGACTATTTTATCCATATTATAAATATTATAATACTGAAAGTAAATGGACTCAGCATTTCTAATTCAGGAATGATTTTCCAAATTTCATTTGCTATTTTTTTTTTCAAAAAGGCTTGGAGAAATACAACCAGTATTACTATATGAAATTAAGTAAACATGGGCACGCCTTGAAGACCACACAGCGGCCGCGCTTAGTTCAATGCCCCATTGCGTAACGGCGGTCAACCAAGAAACGTAATCCGTAGTATCACTGGGGGCATTAAACCACTGGATATTTCCACTAAATCTTAGTTACCTTGAAATCTTAAAATCATTTTTTAAGTACAGAATTATAAAATACAGCCATCTTTGAGTGGGGAAAAAGGGGAGGGGTGTCCGATATTATTATCCGGAGAGGTAATAATAAATATTATTTTTAAAATATAAATAGGGTGACATACTTAAAGGACTTGAATGGCCTCCAGGCAGGGTTGCCAACTCAAAAGAAAAAAAAGAAAAAAAAAAAATTACGGACAAATATAACAAATCTCAAAAAAAAATTTACGGACAAAAACAATTTTTTACGGATACATTTAACATAAAATGTTGACCTTAAAACAAACGAATACGAAGCATAATCCAAGTATTACAGCTAAAAGATGTAAAGTATCCATAATAACGCGTCTCTATTACCATGCTAATATTTTATAATGTTAGTTTATTGTATGACATTCATCATAAGTGACTGTTTAATTCCTCCTGCTTATGATCATACATAGAATTAGAAACATTTACATTGTCGATCATTGTGGGAGTAATTTTTCCCGGTCCATTTCTCACAGTCAGTAAACTTTCCAACATTGGAGTAGACAATTTGTTTCTCAAGTTGGTTTTTAATAAACTAACAGCAGAAAAAAACGTGATCTACTTTTGCTGTTCCATGTGGAAGCGCCAACATTGTTTGTGAAGACTTCGAAAGTAGCGGAAATCTGTACTCTTTGTTATCGATATTTCCAGTCATTTGTCCAATTTGATGCCAGAAAGCATCATACCCTCCTTCGGCCTTACTTATGCTTTAATCCGCAGCTTTGTAGTCAATAAACTCGGCCTCTAAACAATCAAATTCTGGTGGAGACCCAATTTGTGGAAAAAGCTGGGCCCATTGCCTAAATTTCCGACTGTTCCACAGTAATTCTGTTAGTGTGTTTTAATACTGACATAAGCTTCAGCACTCTGCTGCTAATAGGCATTCTTTTCTTGATTGCACCGACTGCATTAGTGTAAAATGCAGGAACATCAACATAACACTTTTCAACAGTCGATGGATCATCTACCTTTTGCAGCTGTAGTTTAGTTTGATAACCAATGAATATTTTATCGCGTGATTTAAAGTTTGTACTTTCCTTGCTGTCCAGAAAGCTCTTACAGTTATTAGTAGAGCGCGGGATGCCACTAAAACAATTTTAAATATTAAAATTTGAATTAAGAAAGTAGGTATCACAAAATGATTTACTGATATTTTTTTTTAAACGTTGAGATTCCATGTTTTGTCTTTTTTTTTAACGGACGTCTTAATTTTTTACGGAATTTTACGGACATGCAATTTTACGATAAATCTTTAGCCTACGGAGTTTCCGTAAATTTACGGACGGTTGGCAACCTGCCTCCGGGGCACCTTCGTATCAGAGCCGATGCCACTATTGTGCCAGCCACAAGGATCGATAACTTTGTCTGCCGCACTCTCAAACCGCTCCCTCCAATAACTCTTGCAACTCGCCTCTTGTGTGTGCTGACGGAACTCGGTGCCAGGGCGACGTGTTGTTTTTATCACTGGTCCTTTTCTCTAATGACTGCCTGCCTTGTATCCAAACATGTAAATCCAGTAGATGACTTGAAATTTTTAAAGTGATTTTATATTATTGAAATCTTGACAAAATTATATGCATTAAATAAATATTGCTACCAAGCAAGTTATTAAATTTAAAAACACATTTATTGTGCGTGTCACTTTACGACACATTACACATGGAGCGAATCGGATCGACTTATTTAGAGTTACAAGGAACGGGGGCTCTTGTTTTTTTTTTGTGTGTGTAAGTGACATTAGCGTTTTCAATAGATTTGTAGTCAGTCTTGGTAAACATTACCGAGATAGTCATTCATGTTTAAGGAAACGGGAGATTGAGAATACTTCACTGCTTCACATAATTCACATTGGCTTACTCTGTACATGCCATATGGCTAAGGTCTGCTTTCTCAATATTAGCTATATATATAATTTTGTTTAGGTCCGCGGGAAAACAGCAGGTACAGTGCATACTTTAGACTTTGAGAAAAATCGCCGTCTTCTTTGTGCTCTGAACTATTTTCACATATAAGTGACCATGACCAGTGGCCAGTATGCTTCTGCAATCACCCGCGATCTCTGTCAGGTACGCTAAAACGTGAATCTTACCCGGTATTTCTACACTTATAAAAATGTTGTTTCTAAGACGTTTTCCCACTTGCAGCGCACCAGACGTTAGAATTTCAGCGTGGCAGACATCCCGACATGTTAAATAAAATTATGTTTATATTGAACATCCTTTTAGAATGTATTATGTAACAATAGCTGTTGTTAAAATACCGGTTAAGTACAGTGCCAGGTTTGAAAAGAAAGAAAAGGCAACAAGCTTCGGGGAATTTTTTAAAATGTTTTTTTTTAACTTAAAGCTATAAATTATCAATTTTATTTGTCAGTTTTTTTTCCTGTTTGGTTCGCTTTTTTTTTATTAGATTTTGTTGGCCAATCAGCAGCTCATGGTGTTTTTTAAATATAAATAATAACATAAATTACTAAAAGTATTAACATGTCTTAACATTATTTTCATGTGGTGGTAAAATTCATGCTCACAGATAAGTACTAAAGGAAATGTAATAACATCTACTTTTGTAGTCTTGCGGTGTCATTTAAGAATGCTTTTATTTGAAAAAGAGTTCTTACTACTAGTATACTAGTAAATACTACGCCATAGGTTTGTGGTCAGTGGAAGTTAAAATTAGCACATCTGAACGATTAGTAACATTAATACGCAAAACAGTTCAAACATTTAAGCACACTCCTCATGACTCATAGTCACAATGTCATCACAATACAACGACGTGTGGGGCGTGGGGTACCGTGACTAAATGTTGTTAGAGGGGAGTTCTCAAAATTGTATTCGCCTCCCCCGCCCCGCCCCCCAAAAAAAACACGAATTTACAGTAACACTGTATTCACTATAGTTCTTATTCATATTATTAAAACAGTTGATTCCTCTTCCTAATTTCATTGCGTGTATGTGGGAGGGGGGGGCAAGCCTCAGATCACTCCGACCACTGCCTGGTTTGTTAATTGATTCTCGTGGTTACAATTGTCTGCTATCATCGCCATCCCTTCCCAACAACGGTTAATGTATTGCATCTTTCCCAGCAGCGACACTCAGTTAATCAAGGTCGTAATAAATTACACCAGGAATGGCCAGACCTCTAGTAAATGATAGCCATTTGAAGGCTATAACAACTTGTTTGCTTCTTATGGGCCATGACAACAGTTGCATTGAGAAATTCCTTTCGGTATTGATTTTTTTTTTAATATAAATATTTTGTTAATCAAACTTAAAGATTTTAATATTTTAGCTGTTTTAACCCTAACTTTAAGTTGAAGAAATATATGCATTACAGCTAAACAATGAACTAATAATTAAATATGTATGAATAGAAACACTGCGTGCAGACTCAAATTTGTAGTCATCGTTGTTATGATTCTGCTGAGAGACCTTAGTACTAGCAAATTTGGTTAAATCTTGTCATCGTCTAATAGTGGTGCTGCGATTTTCTGTCAGAACAACTCGGTAAGGTAGTTTAGCACGAGCTATAAATAATCCAAGCGGTGGCAAAATTGCCTTAGTTAAAATGACACAATAGCAGAAAGCAAAGTGAAAGTGCCGTGTCTGCTGCTGACACATACCAGACTTTAACACAACAACCTCGCTTTTTCTTAATTCAGATCGAGCCCAAATTATTTTCGGCCAGCATTTATCTTATCTTATCTTATATGTTACAGACGCTCCTTCTGTACAGAAGATTATTGCGTCCTACGATTTGACCGCGGTTTGACCACCGTTGAATTATTACACACTGCGATATTATTAATTTAAATTTAAGAGTTCCTTTACTCCCTAATTTTCACCAAAGTTTAGCAACACAGTGATTCCCAGAACTAAGGTCTAGACCCTAGACAAAGAGACAGAAGCAGTTCTGCTACGTTTGGTCTTAACGTCTACCTTTCGGATGGTTGTCATAACAGATGACACTTTCGAGTTTCCCTTGTCACCGTTACCGACCTCGGCTTCAGCACGGACAGTAAGGGCACAATGAATCACAATATTAGTTCAGTGGTCAATGGCTGTTTTGTCGTCCCTGTGGCGTTCATGATTCAGTTGCGTCACCAACTCATTAAAAGAACTAGCACGCTCACTTGGGAAAACACAAAGAAACTGTGTGAAAAGTATTTCAAACGAAGTGTTTATTTTAAGCAATACATTCTAGAGCTAAATAAGTTTGCATGGGACTTGAGGACAATGAATTGTTTCTGTTAGTGCCGCGCATGATCCCGAGGCCTCGCTGCAGGTGCGATCTTTTAAGAGAATCAACACTGAAGACGACTCTATCGAAATAGACTGGTCCATCTGAGCCCTATTATTTACAAATAGTAAAACGAAAACAAGAGGAATATCGATGACATTGGACAAAGAAATTTTGTTTATCAGAATTATATTACAATGTTATTCAGAATTATATTACAATTTAAAATGATTTTCTAACTCTTGTATTGCACTCATTACTTTCCATTCATGGATAATTAACGCATGTTTAGGCCTTTTTTTTTTGTACCTTTTTCTCGCGGCGCTTAACTATTGAGCAATATGCGAAAAACTGAAATTGTTCCATTTGTATACCCAAACAACCCTTAGATTGCTACGGCATTCAGATAACTATGGGTATGCAGGTAAGAATGGTAAGAAATCTATATGATAGCCCCTGACTTACAAGCTATTTTCTTGAAGATGACAACCTAAAATCTCTAATAGTTTGTATGTTTTAAATTAGAGGTACGTGCATATGCTTTATTTTAAAGTATACACCAGTGGCGTCGTGAGGGGGGCGGGGGGCGGGCCGCCCCGGGTGACACCAAAGCCTAAAATTTTACTGTTCGATTTTATATCAGAAAAACAAAGAATACACATTTCTTTCAACTAGAAAGAAAGTAAGAAATACGATAATATACATTAAACACAAAGATTTTATTTTTTTTAAATCAGTTAGCTTGCAATAATAAAAAAAAATTCCAGCACACAAACAACAAATATTAAAACAAATAAGAAAAAAAGAAACAGTCGCAGTAGAGAGATCTGTAAAAAGGTTGGACATAAAGCCATTTAGGCTTTAACACACTAACAGCATGAATGAATTCCACCTCACTACATCCTCCACCTTAGTGGGGTGGGGGAAGTACACATTTTCTCAAGTTTTCTTTGTTGTTTTTTAAGAAGAAAATTTTGAATTCAATGTCTTTGAGTCAATATTTTTTTATATTTATTAAAGACGTGCAAGCATTGATATGCATGTTTGTATATAAATTTGTCCCCCAGTTACGACGGTCCCATCCCAACTTACGCTGTTCCATGGTTACAAACGAGCCCACATTAAGAATAATATTACGCGTTATTCTGTATTTTTTAATGTTTTTTTTTTTTCAACGGTTGTTTTTCATGGGATAACGAATTGTTTTCTCTATTTGAAATCAAAAAGTTATTTTTAAAATATTTATTATTAATTCAACCTACAACTTAAGTTTGCGATTTTTTTCATGGCGAAGTTTTCAATCAAGTCAGTCAAGCTAGATAAGCTTACAAGTTCCTTTCCAATAGTCATTAGAGAGCATATTCAGTCTTGGTTGTCCAATACAAATTCTAACTCATTTTGTATTCTTTTCAACTGTGCAAAGATCACTCTATGCTGCAGTTTGAAGTCATCATTGAGAGATAGATACGAAGTTCGATGCTACATTTGTAAATAACAGAAATTTAGCTCATTCAAAAGCACTTGTTTAGAGTTTCGCATTGTGCTACTTCCTTTTCCTTACCCTAAGCCTGGGGCTGGACAATACATTTTTTCAAGAGTTCTGAAAATTGGACTAATTGTGAAGGTAAGAAGTCTTCGAAATTACTTGAATACTCTTCATTAACTTGGCTGCTGCGCATCGAATGGCGTCATTTCTGAGCTCAGAATGGATGTCTTTATATGCGCTTAATCGATGTTGTGGGGCTTCAAAAAGTTTGTCAATGATTACCATAAATACCATTTTGGTGATATCAAACTGACACTTTCTCTTCTTTGATAGTATTGACGATTATTTATACTCTTTTTTTTGACACGAACTTGTTCTTTCCTTTGTCTTCATTTGAATCAAATTAAAAATGCTGTCTTTTAACAAACTCAATGTGAGACTTCAAATACTTGGCTAAAATCAAAGATATTCTCGGCCCTTGAAGGGATAATTTTGTTTTCAGAAAATTTTTTTAAATTGTTTCCAAAATTCAACATAGCAACTTTAATTTGTTTAATTGGTAACCTCGAGTGACGTCATTTATGGACGTCCCCCCATAAATCATGAAGGGGTGACACCATGAGCTACCGCCCCGGGTGACACCAACCCTAGCGACGCCCCTGGGACTAAGCAATAACTGAGAGGGTTAGCAGGAGATGTGAGAGTTAGATCACGTGACGTTTGTGTTGGACGCTAACAAAGACACGTCGATAGATAAGCTTAGTTCAACATTTCAGAACAAGAAATTTCTCATGTTAATCGAATAGGGATTTAAAAGGGGGTTGAGGGAAGGTATACATTTACGTCAGCTGGTGTGTGTGTGGGTTGTGTGTGTGTGTGTGTGTGAGGAGGGTATAAAATATGTCACGAGATTTATCTTCGTCGTCTGCTCACAGGTGGGTCAGGACGGATAACTTTAACATCGTGTCCGTCCCGCAAAACCTCTGCTAAAAATTTTGAATAACAAAAGTTCTTTAATGTTTTGGTTATATTTTAAAGTAACAACTTTATCATATTCTCTACCAAAGCCACTCGTTATATTCACTCATTTTCTTCATCCAAAAATACGTAACAGCTTTTACTATAAATGACATGTTGATGCGCACCTTCTACCACGCACATTATTAGAGAACTGTCAACTTTAACAAACATAATCTCGTCAATGAGTTGAGATCAAATCCAAAAGCTTAATTGATATAAACCTAGAATAGACTTGAACTTCTCTGTTATGACTTATGTTATGTTGTCCAAAGACTTTGAAGTTATTCAGTAGATGCTACCACCCCACCACACCCCACCCCACTATAGGGTTGTGACTCAAACGCCCCATTTAGAGATTATATCAAAAACTGGGTCAAAGCTCTTACAGTCCGATATCAAGGTCCGGTAGGTGGGGTTAGCACAACCCACGCAATATAAACTTTAAAAAAAATCTTAGAAGAACAAATTCTCGTAAACGTAGACGTATCCTGGTTGTAAGTGGGCAGGGACGTTGACAAAGAAACACGATAAGAGGGCAGTTGAAATTTAGAACTCTTCTAAAATTATTTGGGCTTTTCCTAACTTTTGCCAGCGTTGTGATTAATAAACCCAGATTAAACCCTAGATCAAACCGAGATGTTTGTTAAAAAATATTTCAGACATCAAACAGATTTTATAAAGCAAAGACTTATTTTGTATTACAAAATAACTCTTTACACAACATTGAAAACACAATGGGTATTTTATATTTGAACTCAACGTCTACATTGATATTAGAGTGCAGCGGTACACTACATACTTGAATGACAAAATTTATTTGAAAAATTTCCTTTTCAAATAGAAAATTTGGCTTTTATTGGGGGGGGGGCGGAAATCGATACCTCATATTAGAGAAGGGTCTAACTTTTTGGGACGAGGGGAGAGAGTGGGGTGAAAATCGACCAAAAATAGCGTAATGTCATTTATGGACGTCCCCTTTGTCAGTCAGATTCTTCTGAAGTTCTAGTTTTATTAAAAAATATCTGCAGTCAGATTGTCAATGTGTTAATGTATTTGTCCATGACGCGGGACGCGGTGGTCGATTGGTAGCGCGCTCGACTGGCGTACCGATGGTCACGAGTGCAAATCCACGCGAAGGCGAGGATTTGTTCCAGGGGCTTAAGGAGTCCCCGAGTCACCCAGCTCTGAATTGGTACCTAACTAGACAATAGTTAGGAGGCTGGGTAATGCGTGGAACCCCTATAGCCGTGGCCTGTGACCGCTGCATCACTTGCCAACAGATCATCTGTCATGGTCTGTGGACGCAATAATCTTCTGCATAGAAGGAGCGTCTGTATATCTAACCAAAGATAATAAAATTAAAAGCTTGACTTATGTGTCTGATCTATTAGTGATATCCACTTGTCCTGTTTATGTAAACGTAAGTGAGGGCGAATGTAAATTACTGCCCCTTTTTCTATATTTAGTAGTGCGAACATTACGCCCAATATGAGAGTAGTAAGTAGAGCATTGTCGTGGCTATAAGCAGGAATCACTTACTCTAGCGGCACCACTGAATCTATACACACGCTTTTCTCTTTTTTATTTGTATTAAATTTAAGTGACCTATTTCTCAAACAAATGCTACTGATCTTTTTTGCGAATCTACACATCGGATAATGCGTCTGATCTTAGCGTGCGGGTCTATTTGTTCTTTTTATGCGTCCACATGATTAAAAGTATGATGTAAAAATTATAACATTGTCGGTTCGAAAATTAAGCGATTTCTGAGTAGGTTGATCGTATGTTTAATACAGTTTGAAACAAAATTTAAATAAACTCTTTAAAAAGAATATGACGTTGATGTTTCTTAAAGAAATTATCTGTAAAACTCGCATGTCCGCGATGAATGAAAGACAGAGACTTGAGACAGAACGGCTGCCTTACCTTTATTTCACCTGCCGTGACTATCAGGAACAGTTATCAGTCTTACTACAGATAGATGTGTTTGAGGCGTAACGATAGGGACTTCCCTTTATATGACAGACGAATTTGTCGGTTGAAGTCACATGCCTCATTTGATTCGCGCTATTGAAACTTTCCGTCTTCCCAGAGGCGTATCCGAAATTTTGCAGGCGTGGCTCAAATTTATTGTTAGCTCCCTCTCCCTTATTTAAACATTGAAGACAATTATAGTTTCAGCTAAACACAATTAAAACACATTCTGGCTTTGTTCCCCCACCCCCTCTTGTTGACACGATTCCTAGAGGGCCCCTACACGAGGCTTCTGTTGTTCATAACCTATCTCGTAAACTGAAGTCAGTCAAGGTCTAGGCCGGTCAAAACTTGACTCAGATAGCAGAAAATGAATGAGTGACTATGAGACTTTTCAGAAAGTGAAAGTTGTTTGCAAGCGACTTACCCATGTTTGTGTCATGAAAACCATTGTTACGGATATCACGTCTGGGTGTTCATTATAAATTCATTTACCTCAGCACAATCTTTTGTAGTTATAGTTTACAATAATTAAAATATCTCTTCCTACATAGCATCAAGTCTCGTGTATTTATTAGTTAACTTTTTGCACAGTCAGAATGCAAAGAGTCATAGTCATATTAATAATAGTTTATTCATAATTGAAAGTTAATATTCAATTAAATCTGTGATAATTAACATATCACCCCATGTTGTACTTGTGTAAGGGAGATTGTTTGCTCTCTGCACCCCCTTGGAGGCTACGCCTCCGTGTTTAGCCGGTGTGGGTTTCCCCACGAGTCATGACGCTCTTAAAGCCGGTACAACAGGATCTTGGGAACATCGGGATTTTCCGCTTTAATGGTCCACCTAAAAATAAAGTCTTTTCCAAACAGTTGGTCCAAGGGCCGGAAACGATACTAGGACATTACTCCGCCCACCAGTACAAGATGGGTCATACATGGACCATAAGTACAAGATGGCTCATACATGGCCCATCAGTACAACATGGGTCATACATGGACCATAAGTACAAGATGGCTCATACATGGCCCACAAGTAAAATATGGGTCATACATGGCCCACAAGTACAAGATGGCTCATACATGGCCCACAAGTAAAATATGGGTCATACATGGCCCACAAGTAATATATGGGTCATACATGGCCCACAAGTACAAGATGGGTCATACATGGCCCACAAGTACGAGATGGCTCATACATGGCCCACAAGTAAAATATGGGTCATACATGGCCCACAAGTAATATATGGGTCATACATGGCCCACAAGTACAAGATGGGTCATACATGGCCCACAAGTAAAATATGGGTCATACATGGCCCACCAGTACAAGATGGGTCATACATGGCCCACCAGTACAACATAGTCATACATGGCCCACCAGTACAAGATGGGTCATACATGGCCCACCAGTACAAGATGGGTCATACATGGCCCACCAGTACAAGATGGGTCATACATTACCCAACAGTACAAGATGGGTCATACATGGCCACCAGTACAAGATGGGTCATA
Organism: Radix auricularia; assembly: GCA_002072015.1. Classification (NCBI taxonomy): domain Eukaryota; kingdom Metazoa; phylum Mollusca; class Gastropoda; family Lymnaeidae; genus Radix; species Radix auricularia. The sequence goes on along the minus strand of MUZC01004711.1, from coordinate 51,647 downwards.
CATGGCCCACTAGTACAAGATTGGTCATACATGGCCCACCAGTACAACATAGTCATACATGGCCCACCAGTACAATATGGGTCATACATGGCCCACCAGTACAACATAGTCATACATGGCCCACCAGTACAATATGGGTCATACATGGCCACCAGTACAATATGGGTCATACATGGTCCACCAGTACAACATAGTCATACATGGCCCACCAGTACAAGATGGGTCATACATGGCCCACCAGTACAATATGGGTCATACATGGCCCACCAGTACAACATAGTCATACATGGCCACCAGTACAAGATGGGTCATACATGGCCACCAGTACAAGATGGGTCATACATTACCCACCAGTACAAGATGGGTCATACATGGCCCACTAGTACAAGATTGGTCATACATGGCCCACCAGTACAACAAAGTCACAGATGGACCCCCAACACAACATAGCCATACACGGCCCACCAACATAACCAGGCTCATACACTATTACAACATAGCTATACATGGTCCACCAAAATAACATAGTCATACACGGCCCACCAACATAACCTGGCTCCTACACCAACACAACATAGTCATATATGGCCCACCTGTACAACATAGCCATACATGGCCCACCTGTACAACATAGCCATACATGGCCCACCTGTACAACAAAGTCATACATGGCCCACCAACACAACATAGCTATACATGGCCCACCAACACAACATAGCCATACATGGCCCACCTGTACAACAAAGCCATACATGGCCCACCTGTACAACATAGCTATACATGGTCCACCAATATAACATAGTCATACACGGCCCACCAACACAACATAGCTATACATGGTCCACCAATATAACATAGTCATACACGGCCCACCAACTTAACCTGGCTCCTACACCAACACAACATAGTCATACATAGCTCCCCATACATCATACAACCATGATCATATAAATATAACAACGCCGGACTTTATTATGCTTTGCAGTTTTCTTTATATTTTGTTATTTCGAAGCATTTACTGAAGTTTTAGATTTTCAAAAATGGTGCGAATGAGTTTGTGGTGTTCCAGAAGCAAAACATAAAAATTAAATAGTCGTATTGTTGTGCCGCATGCCTGGAGTAGAAGGGCCGGGTGCGACTCCATGGAAGGAAATTCAATATTGTTTAATTTAAAAATAAAATATTTTGTCGCGTTAAGGAAATAACACGAGGCTAAGTGACCCAGTCACGTGACAGAATTACCATGACAGCATTAACATCCAATAGAAGTGGGTGTGGGGCATTCAGAGAGAACCAAGACCCACTTTGGTTGAGTTGAGCTTTCATGTAAATTCAACATTAAAAAAAAAAAAAAGGTAAAAGTAAAATAATAATAGAAAAAGGGAGTGGGGAGGGTCTTATTTGATAAGTGGTTTAAACAAACGGGGTTTTCCGTTTGTAGAAGTAGAAAAAGTTTACACAACAAATTTTCAATCAATGATTAAACTAAGTATTGTAAAATGAGAGCTATGGATAGTTACTCAAGGAAAAAAAAAAATAAAAAAAAAATAAAAAAAAATTACAGTACTAAGCAGCCTAACTAGTCATAGAAACATCAAGGCATTTTTTATAAGAAACAACGGCCATTCGGGGCTTACTGTCCTTCCGATCATGTCATTAACAGGAGTACATGACTAGAGATTCAGGTACTTTGCTCTCAAATCATGGAGCTACTGTACGTATGAATAGTGGGGTGAAAAATATAGATAGATAGACAGACAGATAGACAGACAGATATATGGATGGACAGATAGATAGATAGATAGATAGATAGATAGATAGATAGATAGATAGAAAGATAGATAGATAGATACATAGATAGATAGATAGATAGATAGATAGATAGATAGATAGATAGATAGATAGATAGATTTCGACATCCCTGTACCTTGATGCTAGGGGATATATGTGTCACCTGCTCACACTGAGTGGGATAAACAGAGACATAGCTGAAAAGAAAGACATAGAGAGACATACGGAGGGACAGAGAGAGAGAGAGACAGAGAGAGAGAGAGAGAGAGAGAGAGGGAGAATGTAAGTGGTTTAGTGTTCACATTTTTGTCGATGTAGATTAAATTGCATTCCTTTCAAAATTGGATAATAAAAAAAAAAAAAATTGTACGTGCAGTTTGAATTCTTGATATTTTGTTTATTTCTTTACTTTTAAAATTTATTCAAAAATATAAACAGTAAATTGTAACTACTCTACACCTAAATCTTATACGACTACTCTACACCTAAATCTTACACGACTACTCTGCACCTAAATCTTACACGACTACTCTACACCTAAATCTTATGCGACTACTCTACACCTAAATCTTACACGACTACTCTACACCTAAATCTTATACGACTACTCTACACCTAAATCTTATACGACTACTCTGCACATAAATCTTATACGACTACTCTACACCTAAATCTTACATGACTACTCTACACCTAATTCTTATACGACTACTCTACACCTAAATCTTA
>MUZC01004711.1:687-22386 GCA_002072015.1 Radix auricularia | reverse complement strand
GGTACACCAATGATTGTTGGTACACCAATGATTGTTGGTACACCAATGATTGTTGGTACACCAATGATTGTTGGTACACCAATGATTGTTGGTACACCAATGATTGTTGGTACACCAATGATTGTTGGTACACCAATGATTGTTGGTACACCAATGATTGTTGGTACACCAATGATTGTTGGTACACCAATGATTCTTGATATACCAAAGATTGTTGGTACACCAATGATTCTTGATATACCAAAGATTGTTGGTACAGCAATGATTGTTGGTACACCAATGATTGTTGGTACACCAATGATTGTTGGTACACCAATGATTGTTGGTACACCAATGATTGTTGGTACAGCAATGATTGTTGGTACACCAATGATTGTTGGTACACCAATGATTGTTGGTACACCAATGATTGTTGGTACACCAATGATTCTTGATATACCAAAGATTGTTGGTACAGCAATGATTGTTGGTACACCACTGATTGTTTGGACACCAGTGATTGTAGGAACATCCTTGGTTGTCATTATAATTGTTGCCATGCAATGTTTCCATGCAATGGAGTGCATTTGGTGAATAAAATCCCCAGAACTAAAATAATTACGTGCTACTCCTCAGTTACGAATTTTAAAAAACCCACAGAAATCTGATAACGAGGCAGAACCTTGTTTTTAAATGTATCACAATAGGCTTGCTTAGTGCACGAATAGATGCATATGATTCCTTTTCTTACACAGGTTTATCTGGGACTCTGTCGGGTATCGTTGCTGGTCTCATCTGCTTCATATGTGTGGCTGGAGTCATAGTGGCCGGGCTGTTGTACAGGTCAGATCACTTATTGCTCGTTGGAGTTTATAAGGCTATGATTTCTAGAAGGAGACGCGAGTAGACAGAAGCAGAAGGTTAACTGTGTTTTCGCGCCCTTTGCTAATTAATTTTTGGCGCCCTTGGAAAGTGGAAATAAAAAATATCCAAAAGCTAGGAAGATAATAAATTTGAATAAATTGAAGCAAAGCATTATCCCTCGGCGCCCTTGGCAACTGCCCCGATGCCAAGTCATTGTTACGCCTCTGGACAGAAGGGGCCTTCCATAAGTGACGTCATGCACCTAGAGGGGGGAGGCGGTCACGCATTTGTGACGATGTGTGACGACAGGGAGGGGGTGTTTAAGTTCAAGATATGTAACATAACTTAAAAAACGCACAATTTTAAAAAAAGTGCCCCTTAAATATTTGATTGCTTGCAATTTATTTAATGACGTTTTCAATGGCTTCACACGTGTTACGATATTATAGTGCAGCCTTACACTATATACATATTTTAATGACCAAAAAAAATTAATTAGTTTGCAACATGCATATTTTCAATTGGAAAATACGGCTTTTTTTTTTTCTGGGGGGGGGGGGGGTGAACCTTTGTAACGTCATATTGGAAGAGGGTCTAAATTTTTGTGACGAAGTGTGACGAGGGGGTTGTACAAATCAGCTTAAATCGCGTGACGTCATTTATGGACGGCCCCGAAGACAAGGAACCACTTTACAGATTGGGTAAGCACCAAATGAAACTGCACAGCAACCACATGAAAACTCAACGTTATCAGTGCTATGTCTAGAACCCTAATTAACTTGTGTCCTACTGAGACATGTAAACTACTTGTGTCCCCATCCCAAAGTGTCCCACAAGCCCCGGATATAAACAAACAAGCCAAACAAGGTGAAAAATTGAAACTTCAATCTTTTTATGTGTGGTTTAAAATAGTTACAGCCAATACCGCAGTACTTTTGTAAACTTGTCCTATGGCACCGGTGTATAACCGATGAGCGTAGTTGGTAGCTGTGTCACAGTGAAACAACTCGTGTCAGTAGCTGTGTCACAGTGTAACAACTCGTATCAGTAGCTGTGTCACAGTGTAACTACTCGTGTTAGTAGCCGTGTCAAAGTGTTACACAGCGTGTCGGTAAATGTGCAAAAGTGTACCAACTCGTGTCAGTAGCCGTGCCAAAGTGTACCAACTCGTGTCAGTACCCGTGTCGAAGTGTACCAACTCGTGTCAGTCTCCCAAACTTCTACCACACAGAGCCTGGAAGCGACAGTACGAGCGGGACTTGTGGTGGTGGAGAATCCAGTCCAGTGATCTGACCGCCACCAAATGGACCACAGCATCGTCAATCTCCTACCGAGGGTCAAAGGTCAGTCATATAGATTAAAATACAACAATATGTCGACAACAGCTTTTTCCATGTGACGGACATAATAATAAATACAGACTTCATAAGCATGTCCATGTATACGTCAATAGACATTCTCTAACCCTTTACAGAATAAGACTGTGATAGAGCTTTAAAAAATCTATCCATCCATCCATCCATCCATCCATCCATCCATCCATCCATCCATCCATCTCCATCCATCCATCCACCCATCCGTCCGTCCGATTAATTGATTAATTAATCTTCAATTTTCGCAGCCCTAATAAAAATAGAATGATTAAGTTATTGGTTTTTAATCATCATATTAATTGCAAATTAAACTTTAAGTCTTACTTCTTTAATATATTTTAAAAATTACATTAATTTATAAACAAATTATAATCATTAGCCATATTAGGGCACGTCTCGTTTGTGTGGGGTCATTATTTATTTTAAAATCCCTTTTATTAACTTCACCGTCTTGTCTGTCGTTATCTCTTGGTCTTGCCCGCGGAAAAATAAATGTAAAAATTAAAATTGACCCTTTTCCCAAAATCCTATCATGATAAAATGTTGCACTTAGATTTATGTCACCTAACAATGCATTGTATCAAAATTTCAAATCGATCAAATGTACCGTTATTAAATTAATTAATTTTTAGTTTATCGATATGTATCTCTACGTAACATGTGTAGCCGTCTGCTATAGTTGACCTCCACGGGTCACCGGAGATTCCACAGGGTATGGGGTCGTACATAAATGACGTCACGCGATTTTGACCGATCTACCCCCCCCCCTCATCCATCGTCACATTTGTCACATAATCTTAAACGTCACAAAGCTGCGAACCCCCCCCCCCCAAAAAAAAAAAAAAAAAAAAAAAAAAAAAAGCAAGTATGTGTTTAGTGTTGAAGCCTGCACTCTAATATCATAACACGCGAGAATACATGTAAAACGTAATAAAATAAATAGTACGAAATCGAATATTTAAGTTGAACTTTGATTTAAAGTAGCGAGTTTTGACATGATGTCACAATTCTTAAACTCTCCCCTCTCCCCTTCGTCACATGTCGTTACAAATGTGGGGACCCCTCTTCCCCTTAGGTGCGTGACGTCATTTATGGACGGCCGAATATTTAGCGCGGTGCGTATGACATTGAACATAATAAATACCTTTTGTTATGTCCTAGATATTAAACATTTATAAAGTTTAAAAAGAACTTATTTTCATTAAAGTAATATTGTTCCGCAAAGATTTTTTATGCCCGGGGCAAGCGCCCTCACTGTCATTGCTACGCCACTCTGAACGATTATTGTTTCGCTTCTCTGGAATAAGCCCGTTGTTATGTTCACCGCATTCATAATGTCATTCACTGAAACAACGCATTCTAAGAAGACAGCGTTTCTTCAATTAACCTTCTTAGTGATAGAATCCTTTGAGCATCCATGATGGTCATGACAAGTCAAAGGACCGCACCTAAATACAGTCAAACCCGGGTCAAGAACATACATGTTCAATTTTAAATACACAATGTATTGATGTTTTTTCTATTACCTGCAGGCCCACGATGTTCACACGAGACATTTTAGCTGGCCACAGTTAGCCCACCCCTGCCTATAAAGTCCTGCACTACCAGTGGAGTGGGCCACATTTAGCCTAGAAAGTCTTGTAATACCAGTGGGCCGCAGTTAGCCCACCCCTGCCTAGAAAGTCCTGTACTACCAGTGGGCCACATTTAGCCTAGAAAGTCTTGTAATACCAGTGGGCCGAGGTTAGCCCACCCCTGCCTAGAAAGTCCTGTACTACCAGTGGGCCACATTTAGCCTAGAAAGTCTTGTAATACCAGTGGGCCGCAGTTAGCCCACCCCTGCCTAGAAAGTCCTGCACTACCAGTGGGCCACATTTAGCCTAGAAAGTCTTGTAATACCAGTGGGCCGCAGTTAGCCCACCCCTGCCTAGAAAGTCCTGCACTACCAGTGGGCCACAGTTAACCTAGAAAATCCTGCACTACCTGTGGGCCACAGTTGGCCAACCCCTGCCCAAGAAACCCCCGTTTTACCAGTGGGCCGCAGTTAGTCTAGAAAGTCCTGTACTAACAATGTTGCCCCCACAACACATCTGTTTATTATTTAATTCTGTCTTTAACTAGAATAATTTGTTTTCTTTTCAGAACAGTATTAAAAACATCGCGCCATCCGTTGGCTTCAGCGCGTCTGTAGAGACTAACCCTGAGAGTAACTTTGCCTTATGGAAGGTACATGTCCCATATTCATATGTTACCATATGTATTTAGGTAGCCTTGGATAGACACACAAATATAAAGCCACATGCACACAACAACGGATATGTCACTTTGTCTTTAATGTACACATTGATCTAGAATCGTTTATGTTAAAAACTCAGTGTTTAATGTACACATTTATCTAGAATCGTTTATGTTAAAAACTCAGTAATAAATGTACACATTTATCTAGAATCGTTTATGTTAAAAACTCAGTGTTTAATGTACACATTTATCTAGAATCGTTAATGTTAAAAACTCAGTAATAAATGTACACATTTATCTAGAATCGTTTATGTTAAAAACTCAGTCTTTAATGTACACATTTATCTAGAATCGTTTATGCTAAAAACTCAGTGTTTAATGTACACATTTATCTAGAATCGTTTATGTTAAAAACTCAGTCTTTAATGTACACATTTATCTAGAATCGTTTATGTTAAAAACTCAGTGTTTAAGGTACACATTTATCTAGAATCGTTTATGTTAAAAACTCAGTGTTTAATGTACACATTTATCTAGAATCGTTTATGTTAAAAACTCAGTGTTTAATGTACACATTTATCTAGAATCGTTTATGTTAAAAACTCAGTGTTTAATGTACACATTTATCTAGAATCATTTATGTTAAAAATTCAGTGTTTAAGTTATAAAAGTTTATGGATTATTTTAACATTATAATCATAATCATTTAATTTCAAGGATTCGTGCTGACATTAAACAACTGTTGAAATACTCTCCAATCTCTAAACCCACTTCTTGAACTTGAACTGTCCCTTAACCCCATCTTTGGGGCACCATTGTCAACTGCACACTATCTCGTGCCATATGTCCCACTTCATTCGTTTTTAAAATAGAATAGATGCCCGCGGCGTAGCATTCGCCGCAGAGTTGCTCATAAATAGTGCAAAGAAATTAATGGGGGTGGGGAAAGAACAGACCAAAACTACACCACGAAGAAATGAGAACAACGCGAATGAACAGCCGTGTAGCGAAGTCATGGGGGCCATCCATATATTACTTACGGTGGTTGGACACAAATTAGGTCTTTTTTAAGTGTGTCTGGGGTAGGAGTTGAAATTCTGTTTTAATTTTTTATTCATAATATACCCAAAAATTAATTAAAAATAATAATTATAGTAAAATAAATTATAAATGAAACGAAAGGGTCGAAACGTCCGGGGTCGAAACGCCCTAGGGTCGAAACGTCCTGTGGTCGAACTGTCCGGGGTCGAATCGCCCGGGGTCGAATCGTCCGGGGTCGAACCGTCCGTGGTCGAACCAACCGGGGTCGAAACGTCCTGGGGACGAAACGTCCTGGGGTCGAACTGGCAGGGTTGAACCGTCCGGGGTCGAATCGTCCGGGGTCGAAGTGTCCGTAATTCATTACTTACGCAAGCAGGGGGTAGGGGGTCTTTGAAAAATGGCATTTTGCGTATAGATGCTTACGGGGGAGGGGGTCTCTACTGAATGCGTACAAATTTAATTTGTATAATACTAAGCCTAGTAACGTAAACCGCTCAGACTGCAAACGGCATACGTGACTGACTGAGTCAAGACTGATATACAATAATGTTTTATAATTTAATGCAAAGGAAATTCTGAACTTTTAATTATTTAAAAGTAATTAATATTTGATTCAGACAAACCGTTCAAACATTGCTAAAATATATCCATCTGATTTATATTTCCATTTCTTTAAATTATTAGATGTTTCTCTTTCGCCGATCGTTGTCTCAGCCCTTATATAAACATAACGGTATATAATGCATATTTTCTTATCGAAAATTAGCATGTTGCAAATTACTTTATATCATTTAAATATGTATTTTGTAAGGCTGCACTCTAATATCGTTAACACGTGTGAAGCCATCAAAGACGTCATGAAATAAATTGAAGCAATAAAATATTTTAGGGGAACTTTAATTTAAAGTTGTGCATTTTTTGATGTGACGTCATATTTCTTAAACACCCCCTCACCCTCTTCACACATCGTCACAAATGGTGACACATGCTTGACCCCCACCCCCTTAGGCGCGTGCCGTCATTTATGGACTGTCCCAAAGAGTAAACTCAATATATTTTGACTCTGGCTTAAAAGTAATTTTTCAACCGGTGGCGGGGGGGGGGGGGGCTAGCGAATTTGTACGTACGCATTGGGGAGGGGGTCCCAAAAATGTACGGAGTATAACAGGGGGAGGGGTGTACGATATATACGACTTCTTGCGTACGTAATATATGGATGGCCGCATGCTCGAAAAGAAAGTGGGAAATGAACGGGCACAAACACAAACATTTTTAAAATTTAAAAAAAGTTATGTCTTAGCTCGGGATTGAGCCTGCGACCTTCCGCTTGTTAGGAGAATGTACTAACCACTATACTACGAAATACATGCTATTCTGATGTTCGGAAAGAATAAAGTACTTGACCTCAATTGAATGCATCGTTGGTCTCCCTGACCCACCACGCTGTGAATTACCGTTTCTTGCAATCTAATTGGTCGGTGGGGTCAGAGGTCAGAATGCTTGCTACTTGGTGTCCGGCATGATTGGACCATGATGAGAATTATATATACATAGATGTTTTTAAAATACCATTAGAGTGATTTTTATTCCCTTTTTAATTACTTAAATTATGTCACATCTGTAGGATAAATGCCATTGGAGAGTTTTACGGTTTTGTCACGCCTTCCATGAAACAACTTTTGGTAGAAATATCCCTACATCCATTTTTTATATAAAAGTGCCGTCTGTGGCAGACCTTCCTTCCACTTCAACCTTCTATACCAATGGTCCCCAACCCCAGGGCCTCGGATCGGTATCAGTCCGTGGGACAAAGGGTACCGGGCCGACAAAGGAACAATAACATTACATTATTTTCATTTTATTGACAGTTGTAGATTTTTATTGCGATTTTGTGACTTTCCAAAGACAAATATCTGGATATTTTGATATAAAAAATAAAACAAAACGGAAACAGGAGGGACAGATGAAACTTGTAATAACTTGTATCAGTCAAGGAGAAGGCAATAAGAGCATCATATTTGGTTGCTAACCATAATGTTAAAAAAACAAAAACCATTCAATAGCAGTGAAAAGTTGATCCTGTGCCACACAAAAGACAATTGACATGAACCTATAAAAGAGACTGTTGTTAAAAAGACAGCACATGTACCTTTCTCTGCTAGCACTGTTACTTGGCGCATTGAGGACATAGCCGAGGACATAGCACTCTCTCTAAAGATATCGACTAAAACGCAAAGACTTGTTTAAATTGCGGTATCTTTAGCAGGAGGATGCTCATCACAATTGGCTATGTACACTGTACACTATCTTTGACAACCAAAATCACAGTAGAAGAACTGACCCCTTAACTCTTGGATGGTTTTTAATTTTGTTATTTCCCACATCAAGGCACAAGATCTTGACTCACGCCTGTGTGAGGAGCTTTTGAGGACACGGACGCAGGCCAAATTTATTGTCTTTTTTTGTACTTGGATATAAGATGGTCATCTAGAGGAAAATTCCTTGCTCTAGTATTTGAATAACGAGAGGCATTGCTAAGATTTCTCTCAGAAAAGAAGTCATCGCTGGCAGCAAATTTCATTGACCATGTCAGAGTAACAAAACTGTCTTACCTATTTAAACTATTCAGACTCCTCAATGAAATCAAAATGAAACTGTATCTTCAGGGGAAAATGACAATGTTTTCATGTTGGAAGAAAAAGTAGCTCTTTAATAGCCAAACTGGTGATGTCGAGGTTGTGCGCAAACGAAGGGATTTTGGAGATGCTTCAAACAGTATTCATTCTCCCAGATGGTACACGATCACTTGCCTTTACTTTTTAAAAAGAGTTGGAGTGTTACTTCCCAACTAAAAAGGACGATCGACGTGGTAAGGAATGGATCCAAGGCCCATTTGTCAACAAACCAGTTGAATCTAGCATGTCTCTACCGTTCTTCTTGATTAAGGTCATGTTAAAAAAAACTTGAGATTAAACAGCTCACTTCTAGTGTCATTATCCCCTATAGATCCCCCTATAGATCCCCATGTACGGAACCGTGTTGGTGCAGAGGAACAAGCTCATGGTTCTCGATTTTATTTGATTAAGCGTTTGAGCGAGTTAAAAATTAACGTTAAATCTCTTTATTGTGTAGGCTAACTGCCTTTTATTTGAAAGACATTTTCAATACAATTTACAATCAAATAAAAACGCTATAAAAACACAATAATTTCGAAATAAATAATCAAAGTCAGACTCCCTTATCCCCTCAGTGGGCTGCGGTAAAGTTATTAAACTTTGATTGATCCATGGCGATAAAATGTTTGGGGGACCACTGATCTATAAAACACAGCCGGGTCTTTTGGTTTCTAGTTTGACAAAAACTTTTACTTGTACAACTCGGGCTTGAAAGCGCTGCTTTCTTTTCCAGGGCCAAACTGTCAGGTTGAGGCGGTTACCAGTAAAAGGTCTGGCAGTAACAAGAGCTGTGCTCATTGAGTTCAAAATGGTGAGTTATCTCCTGATGTGAGGTTGTTAATCCCCATTTTATGTTGCCTTTAAATTTGTTGATGAGGTTAAATTGTTGACTAATTTTTAATCATAAGTTTTTATCATTTAAAAGAGGTGTTTTTTTACAGTTAATATATTCACTAATGGTATCATATTTTAAACTTCATGCAAAGAAAAACATATATCTTCAGTGATGAATATGAAGAGGCTCAAATGTAACTCTTCTTAAGACATTTCGAATGACAGTTCTACAGTTTCTTAGATGTTTGCATCTGAATATAACTCTAAACTAATTGTAGAAGTTTAGATATAGATCAATACGATTTTGAACTTTTACCCACAGCTAAGGGAGCTTAATCACACCAATATTGCACATGTGATGGGAGCATGCATTGAAGAAGATCTAAAGGTTTTGGTTACAGAGCACTGTGTCAAGGGCAGTCTCCAGGTAATATAACATTGTACGTGAAGGGCAGTCTCCAACTCCAAGTAATATGAACATGGTCTGTCAAGGGGAGTCTCCAAGTTATATGAACATGGTCTGTCAAGGGGAGTCTCCGAGTTATATGAACATTGTCTGTCAAGGGGAGTCTCCAGGAAATATGAACATTGTCTGTCAAGGGGAGTCTCCAGGATATATGAACATTGTCTGTCAAGGGGAGTCTCCAGATAATATGAACATTGTCTGTCAAGGGGAGTCTCCGAGTAATATGAACATTGTCTGTCAAGGGGAGTCTCCAAGTAATATGAACATTGTCTGTCAAGGGGAGTCTCCAAGTAATATGAACATTGTCTGTCAAGGGGAGTCTCCAGGAAATATGAACATTGTCTGTCAAGGGGAGTCTCCGAGTAATATGAACTTTGTCTGTCAAGGGGAGTCTCCGAGTAATATGATCTTTGTCTGTCAAGGGGAGTCTCCAATTAATATGAACATTGTCTGTCAAGGGGAGTCTCCGAGTTATATGAACATTGTCTGTCAAGGGGAGTCTCCAGGAAATATGAACATTGTCTGTCAAGGGGAGTCTCCAGGAAATATGAACATTGTCTGTCAAGGGGAGCCTCCGAGTTAAATAAACATTGTCTGTCAAGGGGAGTCTCCAGGAAATATGAACAATGATAATTTTCTGAAAGGCCACGACAAAAAGCTTAGTCACCACGGACAGCAATAACACACGAGCCTAGACTTTTCTGTTAGCAATAACACACGAGCCTTGACTTTTCTGTCTCGAAAGCTTTTTTTAATTTTTTTTTTAAAAATTGACTTTTAAGTTTCTAAAATTACTATTATTAAGGGCATCTTATATCGAAAACCCAACAATTATTAGCTCTAAATACTCTTCCCCAACCTACAAAGTACCACTTCTCTTGTAGAGGTCCATGTATTTCCACTGTACCGGGCTGCTAGGCGGCACACTGGGAATGCCTTTTCTTGGTACGGCCCTTCTATTTTTTCAACCTTTGATTGTTGAGTCGAATGACGAACTATCTCAATACAAAGCGCCCGGTCAGGTGATTGGTGCCGTGGAGTGTACGAACTATCTCAATACAAAGCGCCCGGTCAGGTGATTGGTACCGTAGAGTGTACGAACTATCTCAATACAAAGCGCCCGGTCAGGTGATTGGTACCGTAGAGTGTACGAACTATCTCAATACAAAGCGCCCGGTCAGGTGATTGGTACCGTAGAGTGTAGAGGCATTTCTTTGGACTCGAGAACTCCCGCACCGCCACGCGGAATTTACTTTAACAATGGCTTTAGGTAAATACCACCCTTATAAATTTAAACCATTTTCCTCATGTCCCGGGGTTTAGCTTGGATACATGGGGCTATACAATGTACGACTAATTTGCTTAAATAGCTGGGACAAATGGGTTGCATTTAATACCATCAAAAGTTCTGAATAGAGTGCACACTGTTGGGTGACCCAATTTAACAAATTGTGTTTTGTTCTTGAATAAAAGTATGTAGTATTTTGGAATTGTTTTATAAATACTAAATGATGTTTATTGTAGACTAATTCGGCATCCTTCAGTCTCGCGAGACGATGGTGCATCACCGTTGGGTTGGGTTGCATTTTCTGGAGTGGCTGTGCTGTCCTATCCTTGAGTGACAGTCTTTACCACAGTTTTTACACACGAGTTCTGTGCTTCTGTTTATTGTATGGGACCTAACATTCGTAATGATGAGATGATGTTTTTAAAAACCAAAATTTTAACTTTTTAAAAAAAAATCATATCACTTTTTAAATGATTTAATATAAAGTGTTATTTCTTATTACAGGATCTTCTAGGTAATGGCGATGTTACACTAGACACACAGTTTAAGTTTTCACTATCCACAGACATAATAAACGTAGGTAGTCATATTTAGGCTATAAAGATTAGGGGCCGTCCATAAATGATGTCACGCGCCTAGGGGAGGGGTTCACACTTTTGTGACGATGCGTGACGAGGGGGAGCGAGGGGGGTTAAGGAAATGTGACGTCACATCAAAAGGGTAACTTTAAATAAAAACTTCCACTGAAACATCTGGTGGCTTACAATTTATTTTATAACATTTTTTTTCTTTTTAAAACCACCAATGCTTCTCAAAGTGCTGTCGGTAGGGCCATCAGACTCTGGTTGGCGTAAGTTATCAAGAAATCAAAATTAAATCTAATTATAATACATGTAATTAAATTTGAGAACCCACAAGAGAATGTATGAAATTGTTACCCAGCGTTGTTTGATGTTGACATCAAAGCATGTGGGATGTAGCTGACGCTCCGTTTGGTTCTCTTACGACAGGAGTCGGCCAACTTTTTTTGCCCGTTATCCCACAATATTCACGTTTATTTGTGCGTGACCACCCCCCCCAGGCTCGAGGCGCTTCCCACATTTCTACATGAGTCGGGGATCTGGGGGAATGGCGTAAGCCCCCTCCCCCACTCCCAAATGCAACTTGTGAATTTTAGAATATGATATGTGTGTAAAACTGATGCGAATAGTATTATGTGAAGATATTTTAAGTCAGAACGACATGGAGTATTCATTTATTTATTTATTTTTTGTTTGGGGGGGGGGGCTGGGGGTGGGGCAGGAATCTATTTGATAAAATGATACACGTTTTAAGTTTGATATAATTGTTTGATTGGTTTTTGGTCCAACGCCCCTGTCTATTTTAGATATAATGATAAATGTGCCTATTTAAAATAAATTATAAATGTTTATGTTAATATTATTGTTACCCCAAAGGAGTGGATTCTAGCGAATTTTAAATTTTATATGCCCACAAGATTCAGCATTACCCCCAAGAGTTCCCCTTTCACCCCAAATGGATAATTTACCTCTGTTCCCCGACGCCACGGTGAAATCACCCGATAGTGGTAGCAATGTATTTTTCATTAGTTTATTAAAAAAAAAAAATCAAAACCAAAATAAAAAAAAAAAAGAAAAAGAAAAAATTCCCGTGAGCTTAGGAGTGAAAAGTTATGATAATTTTAGATATTTTCTAATGTCATAGTATTTTTCAGTCTTCAACTAGCAGGAATTACTTATTTTGGGACGTACAAGATGACACCCTACTTTCCTGCACACATGCGGGGTTCGTACAGTACTCTTCCAGCGCATACCTATTAATTTTATTTTTTTTTAGAAAACATGAGATTTGATATCAATGTGATATTTTTAGAACAAATGCTTTGACGTGGGTATACTTAGACGGAAAACTGTCACTATAAGATCAAAACCAATTTGAGGAATCGTCCTGTAGATCTATCTATCTTTATATTCTATCAACGATGAAATGGTCCTGGTAATATCAATAGTCACTCTCGCTAGCTTGAATGTTAATCAAATCAAAGGGTTTTTGACATTACCGCTGCACTGTTCGTTAGCTGTTTTGCTATGTCTTGGCAACTGAAAATTTTTCAAAATTAGTTAGTTAGTTATTTCCTCTCGGGCCGAAGACGGCACATAGGGCAGAGGTCATGGATTTCCATTTTTGACGATCCGTTGCTAATTGTATCAAGTCCTGGTTATTTCTTAGACCTATGGTTGAGCTTTCCCTTATGATTGTTCTACGCAGGGTTTCTTTTGGTCTTCCTTGTTTTCTTTTGCCTGTTGGTGTCCACATGAGGGCCTGACTTGGGAGTCTTCTCTTGTCCATTCGAAGAACATGGGCGATGTAATTCCATCGTCTTCTCCTTATAAAATTTGACGCATATTCTTGGTTGGTTTCTTTTCTTATTGTTTCATTTGATTTGAGATCACTCCATTTTATATTTAAAATTTTTCGGAGGCATTTGTTTTCGAATGAAACTAATTTTTTTCTATATAATAATCCGGCATCCTTCCGTCTCGCGAGACGATGGTGCATCACCGTTGGGTTGGGTTGCATTTCCTCGAGTGACTGTGCAGTCCTATCCTTGAGTGACAGTCTTTGCCACAGTTTTTACACACGAGTTCTGTGCTTCCAAATGTTTTGGCCTTTCTCCTAGCTCTTCTGTCTGCAGCCTCCTCCATTCTTCGCTCCTCGGCTACTATGACGCCCTCTTTGACAACTGTGCGCCACGTAGATCGGTCTTCTGCCTTACACTCCCAGTCACTTGTATGTATTTTGGCTGCTTTCATGTCCCTTTGACAGACATCTTTAAATCGCAAGCGTGGGCGACCTGTTTTCCTCTTTCCTGAAGCAAGTTCACCATATAGGAGATCCTTCGGGATGCGGCCGGGGCTCATTCTTTTGACATGTCCTAGCCACCTCAGGCGTCTTTCACTAAGAATTGAGAACATGCTTTGGGTATTGGCACGCGTTAGTACCTCACTATTAGGCACTTTTTCTTGCCATTTAATACCAAGGATGTGGCGCAAGCATCTCAAATGGAAGCTGTTAAGCTTACGCTCTTGTGATGTATAAGTGGTCCATGTCTCGCTCCCATATAGTAGTGTACTGATGACACAGGCTCGATAGACGCACAGTTTGGTTTTCTCCGTTAGCTTGGTGTTTTGCCAGACCCGCTTATTTAGTTTAGCCATTGTTGCGGCTGCCTTGCCAATTCTGCTGTTTATTTCTTCTTCAATGGACAGTGTATTGGAGACCTTGGATCCCAAGTAGGTGAAGCTGTCCACAACCTCCAAGTTTTCATTATCGATATTTATGGTAGGAGGAGGTCGAGTGTCTTGGGCCATGATGTTTGTCTTTTTCAAGCTGATTTGCAGACCAAATTCTTTGCAGGCATTGGAGAAGCTTGACACGAGTTGTTGCAAACCAGATTCTGTATGTGCTGTTAGTGCCGCATCATCCGCAAATAGTAGCTCTCGAATTAGGACATCCGTCGTTTTGGTCTTGGCTCGGAGGCGGGCAGTGTTGAAAAGTCCTCCATCAGCTCTGGTATGTAACCAGATTCCCTCACTGCTATCCTTGAATGCGTATCGAAGAAGTACAGAGAAGAATATTGCGAAGAGTGTTGGTGCGAGTACACAACCTTGTTTAACTCCGCTGCTGACAGGGAAGGCCTCTGACTTAGCTCCATCGAACTGTACTGTGCCAAGCATATTTTCATGGAACTGTCTGATGATGGCAAGTAGGTGAGGGGGACATCCAATTTTTGCCAGTATTTGGAATAGCCCGTTGCGACTGACTAAGTCGAAGGCTTTTGTAAGGTCCACAAATGCAATGTATAGTGGCATCTGCTGCTCTCTGCATTTTTCCTGGAGCTGTCGTATGGAGAACACCATGTCTATGGTAGACCGACCGGACCGGAAACCACACTGAGATTCTGGATAGACGCGGGATGCTAGGCTTTGTAAACGTTTTAGTATAACGCGGGCAAAGGTCTTTCCTACAATACTAAGGAGTGAAATGCCGCGATAATTATTGCAATCACTCCTATCACCTTTGTTTTTATATAGTGTCACTATATTTGCATCCTTTAGGTCTTGGGGGATGTAGCCCTGTTCCCAGCAGAGGGACAGAATCTCGTGCAATGGTTGGAGTAAAGCTGTCTTGCCACTCTTTAGAACCTCTGGTGGTATTCCATCATTCCCAGGCGCTTTTCCACAAGCTAGACTGTCAATTGCTTTGCTCAGCTCTTCCTGTGTGGGCACGACATCAAGTTCTTCCATGAGTGGCATATCTGGGATGTCATCTAGAGCGGTGCTGGAGACTGTGGTAACTGTTGAATACAATTCCAGATAATGCTCAACCCACCGTTTTAGCTGTGCTGCCTGGTCTTGAATAATTTCTCCATTTTTGGACTTTAGGGGAGCAGCTTTTGACGTCAAGGGGCCCGTTGCCTTTTTGATGTTTTCGTACATGACTTTTGCATTGCCCATGTCTGCAGCTGATTGTATACTGGAACAGAGCTTAAGCCAGTAGGTATTGACACATTTACGTGCAACCTTTTGGGCAAGTGACTTAGCTGTTTTTAAAGCATGCAAATTGTCAGGTGTAGGCTTTTCCTTGTAAGCCATAAGAGCTTTCCTTTTTGCTTCAGTGACGGGTTTCATCTCGTCCCAATGTTCATCAAACCAGTCCGTGTTTTTGTGAGATTTTTTGCCAAAGGCTTGTATTGCGGATGTATAGATTGTGTCTCTCAGTTGCGTCCATTTGGAGTCAATGGTGACGCATGGGGACATCTTTGAGAGACTTTCCTTCACCTTGTCTTTGAACAGCTGCGCTATCGCAGGGTCTTTCATGCAGGAGGTATTGATGCGTGGACTTCCCTTTTTCTTTGTGTGGTACGAGTTTTTCCTCATTATTCGTACTTTGCTGGCGACAAGGGAATGATCCGTGTCACAGTCGGCACTGTGATAGCTGCGAGTGAGTAGGACGCTAGCTAGTTGTGCACGCCTGGTGATAATGAGGTCCAGCTGGTGCCATTGGTGGGATCGAGGGTGTCTCCAAGATACTTGATGTATATCCTTGCACTTGAAGAAAGTGTTGGTCACANAAAGCTTTGTGACGTATTTTTGGAGGGGGAGGTCTAACTTTTTGTGACGACGCGTGACGAGGGGGGGAGGGGGTGAAAAATCGGGCAAAATTGCGTGACGTTATTTATGGACGGCCCCAAAGTTAATACTTTGTAAGGGTGCCCATCAGTGCCCGTGGCGGTTTTTGTGTCGCCTCAACTGATGCGTTATAAGCTGACTTCAGTCACTGATAATCCATGACTTGGAGGCCGTTAATATATGACGTCACAAGTTTTTCTTTTTTAAGGGGGGGGGGTCACGCATATGCGACGAGGGGTGGGGTGTTTAAGAAATGTGACGTCACATCAAAAACACGCAACTTGAAATAAAAATTCCACATACATATTTGATGGATTGCAATTTATTTATTGTCGTGTTCAATTTTCACACCTGTTACGATATTAGAGTGGAGACTTACTTAAATACATATTTAAATTACGAAAATGAAATTTGCAACATGCTAATTTTCAATTCGAAAATACGGGGGCGGGGGAGGTCAAAACGTTGAGGCGTCATATTGGAGGGGGGAGGTCTACGTTTTTGTGACCAAGGTACGAACGGGTAAGGGGGGGGGTAAAAATTGGCCAAAATCGGGTGTCGTCATTTATGGACGAGCGAATACTATGTTGGGGTCTTGTTTTTACTAGCCTGATCTGCCCAGTGGCGTCGCTAGGGGTGTGGTGGGGTTGGGCCGCCCGGGTGACACCATCAGGGGGTTGACACCAGACTGTAAAATTCTATATATTCCCGTTATTTGGCACTGGAAAACTCGGAGGAGTTCTATGGGTTAAATCATGTGGGGGTGACAATTTTAAATATTTTAAAAATAGTTGCCAAACATACCACAAGGTATATTATGCTTGTGATCATATAGCACAAAGCACCAAGAACTGTTGGCAGCATAAAAGCATAAAACAGCAAGGGACACTAATGCTAGAGAAGGCATGTTTTTAAAACATGTTTATTATTATGTCAGGCTCAATTTGTAATTTATTTATGTAATGCTAAAACAAGTTAGAGGAAAATGGAAGAAATTAGCAAGCATTAATTTATCAGTATTATGTTATCAATTAAATGTATTAAATCGTTTCATTTTTTTTAAAAAACATTCATTTTTAAAAATATAAAATTTTGGAATCATCTTTACGAGGACCTTCTCACCTCAATTAAAAAGAGGAAATTACGATAGTACGGACATGTGAAAAGATCTGGAGGTCTCTCAAAGACGATATTGCAAGGCACAGTCCAGGGAAGAAGGAAAAGAGGCAGACCAAGGAAGAGTTGGGAGGACAATATCAAAGAGTGGACCGGCCTGTCATTTAGCGATTCCCAGAAGGCAGCTCAGAACCGTGACACATGGCATGAGATAGTGTGCAGCTCAAAATGGTGCCCCAACGACCCAGCGTCGGGTTAAGGGACAGTTCAGTTCAGTTCAGTTCAGGAATCACCTTAGATATAACACAAATCTGATGTAATGATTTCTTGTTAGTAGCCTTCCTAGACTCACTACACATGTGAATGGATGCTGAAATCTTGAAATTACACAGTAAATTAAATTTGTTTTATAACATTAGTTATTAAATAAGCTTCCATAATAAGAACATTATGTGACAAAGAATATCAGACAGAATAGGGTGAGAGAAAAGTAATAGCTAAAAATACTTAACTAAGAAAATTTGGATTAAAACAAAACAAAGATGGTGTAGGTGTAAGGAAAACCATTATTTCAAGGGCATTTTATTTCAATTTTTGTATGACAAAATTAGCATTCTCTTAAAAATTACTACCATTTTGGAGAGCACTTATAAAAAATAATTTAAAAATAGCAATTGTTTGAACAAAGTCCTGACAAAAGAAACCATAATGATTAATGTTCAATTTTTTGTATTTAAACGACATATTCTCAAATTTTGTCATATAAGTTGTTTTTTTTTTTTGGGAGTACCGGTTAATTGTTACTGTTTACAGTCCACTTCGAATTTTCCAAACTTTTAAAGAACTAATAAGAGAATGTATAAAACTTTTCGCCTCGCCCCATGTGATGGTGACATCTTAATGCACATGATGCCTGCTTGTTTTGGAAAACCGAATTTTATATCAATATGGTAATTTTAAGTCAAATGCCTTTGACTTGTACGTTATTAGCAGGAAAACTTAAGACTGAAATTGAATTTGAGGACAGATAAACTGTGTGTTATCTTTCCTCTTTTAATTATTACAGTAAAATAATTAAATATATAGTAACACTCATAGCCTTGACTGTTATTCACATTTGGACTGACAATACCGCTGTGTGTTATTCCTTGTACTATGTTTTGGCAACTAAGTCTAAGCCAATTTTTAAAAAAAAATCATTCACTAGCCAAAACTCCACAAACAGTGATGACAGTGATGTCATGTATAAATGCTCTGATGTTTCGGTCGCTCATATAAATGCTCTGATGTTTCGGTCGCTCATATATCTGCTCTGGTTTTCTGCCAGAACACAACAAAAAATTAACTCCGGGTAATAAACTAATATGACTATTTGAAGTTAAGGGTAACCGATCCTGTGTAATCAACACACACTGATAATTCAAAAGAAGTGGTTTGATTTGTTTCTTAATTTACGTTTGTCTTATTTAAACCAGTAGCCTAACATATAAAATATAAATAATTACGAGTCATAAATTTAAGAATGATGTCATCAAATATGACCGCTGGTCTTTGCCATAACAAATACTCATATCGGCAAAAAAAAATATCGGTAATATCGGTATCAGCAGTATCATTATCATCAATATCGACTAAAATGCATATTGATAGACCACTAAATAAAACTGGTAGGTAGTCCTTGGAAATGTAATAGTTTGCTTATAAGGCAGCAAATGCATCCAAAATTGATGTTCAGGCACAAAGACAAAGTCTATTTTCTGTCTTTATCGCAAGGGTTCTAAATAAATATTTTGATTATTGTGTATCCTATATACAGTGGTACCTCGATATACATCATTAATCCATTTAAGACCGTTGGACCTATACCAAATAGAACGTATATCAAACATATAAATAAAGAGAAGATGATTAATTTGTTCCCAAGAAAAAAAAAATCATAGCATATTGTTATTTACATATTATAAAGCTATTAAAGCGGTTGTATAAAATAATTCAAACACAATTTCATACTAAAATTCATAAATACAAATAACTTAGGCGATTTTTTTCCAGATATTCAGATGAAAGTCAATTTTTCAAAATGCTCGAATGTTCCTGATCTTTGTTTTGCAATCTTATATCACCCTTTTTGCTACAATTTCCTTTTTAATATCGACTCTGTTTTTCACAAACAAACATAAAAATTGTCATTCTCAACATTCTGTATGCTGCAACTATGTCCCGTACATGCATGCCAAATTTATTCTTATAACAACAATCCGTTTTATCCCCTAAATGTTGATACTAACCATATTTTTTGTTGCTTGGCTCCACTTATTTACTGTCTTAGAACTCACAGTAAGTGAATTTTTTTAAAAATTTACAAGTAAACCACAAAATCACAATACAATTTACAGTTATTACATGGGTTGTTCACTGTATGGTAAGAACTGCCGTACTAACACACAAGAGTATTGCAGTGTATGCTGTGATTCTTTTAAACTATGCATATGCGATGTGTCATATTTACTCATACAAATTCTAGCACATGGGTCATATTCCAAAGAAAGGTCATATAGCAAGCAAAATGTCAAGGTATGAGAATCACTGCGTTTTTGAGTTGTATTTTGCCTGGTCACGAGCTCATGTTTTGAGCTGTGAACGAGTTTCACGTGGGAGCGTTGTTCAGTCCATGCAAGGTCTGTCCAGGCCCACGGTATATAACTCGTGTGTGTCTTGATGTGAGAGAGAAGATATATATGTTGCGGAGACCAGTGGTGTGTGACAGGGGAACACGAGAATACCCCAGCTGTTAGGATTGCCGTGTTGGTCCATAGGACTGTACGGCGGGCGAGATTATAACTAAGAGACACGGAGATATGTGATAGTGAGAAGACCAGAAGTTGTACATAGTTGACAAGTGTCTATGAATATAATAAAGGTTGCTGTTGAGAAAAGGACTTGAGTTGAATTATTGTACAACAGTTGTTGGTGTGAACCCGGGAACTTAAACCCTAGACAACGATACCCGACATGGGGGCCGTCATACACACCAGCATACTAGTGTTGTTCATCACAGTGCAAGGATACATACCGTACCCATCATTGCAAGCCGCCTAAGAACCTGATATCGAGAGCCAGATCGCCGCTGAACACTCTAAGGTGTCGGATACACACCGTATCCGTCTTCAAAGTCGCCAAATAGCCGGACATCGAGAGCCAGACCATCGCTGGACAGTGCAAGGTGTTGGATACACACCGTATCCGCCGTGCAAGTCGCCAAATAGCCGGACATCAAGAGCCAGATCATCGTTGCACAGTGCAAGGTGTTGGATACACACCGTATCCGTCGTGTAAGTCACCAGATATTCCGTCAGTGAGAGCCGGATCATCGCAAGAGCTTGGGGCAAAAGCAGAGACGGCTACCCAGCACAACGAACCAGATAGCAGTGGAGTCCGGACGGAGAGAGCCGCAGAGCCAGTGCCAAGAGGGCTGAACATTGCCAGCACTTACGAGACCAGAAAACCCCAGGAGATGCAAGAGCAGACCAGAACCAAAAAGAACTGTGCCTATTTCGAGTGCCCAGTAAAGACTATTTGAGATCTACTGATACCAGATGAACTGTGTGAAGTGAACAATTTATTTTTCTCTATGGATAATTATTTGCATGTGTTTTCTTAAAACTGTAAGTAACAAAATTAACTAATTAGGAACGTATGGTAACATATTGTAAAGCATTGTTATATTGAATATAGGAACATTTTTCTTTTTGTGAAGCTAGACTTTACATTTTTAAAAAAAATGGAAACTAGAGGAAAAAAAAGGGAAGAGATGAATACAATAATGGCTGAGTTTAGAGAGATGGGGGTAAAACACTTACAGTTAGAGGGAGAAGAGCTAAATACGTTTGTATTAGAGCAGTGGAGAAGACTGATAGAAGAGGAACGCGAAGAAAAAGAAAGAGAAAAACTGAGAGAGTACGAAGAAAAAGAAAAACAGAGAGAGTACGAAGAAAAAGAAAGAGAAAAACAGAGAGAGTACGAAGAGAAAAAATTAAGGGAACAGAGAGAATATGAAGAAAAACAGAGAGAGTATGAAGAGAAAAAATTAAGGGAACAGAGAGAGTATAAAGAGAAAAAATTAAGGGAACAGAGAGAATATGAGGAGTTAAAAAGACAAAAAGGGAGGGAACATGAATTAAAATTGTCAGAAATTAAGGCGAGGGTAACGGAACAGGACATGACAGGTCAGTCGAGAGACAATCGACAAATATTAAAACAATTTCAAAAATATGATGGGTCCCAAGACCTGGACGAGTATGTAACAACGTTCGAACATGTAGTGACGCAGGCAAAAGTGCCAAAAAGTGAATGGAGTATAGAACTCCAAGTAAGACTCACCGGGGAGTTACAAACGTTCTTAATGACAGAAGACGTTAAGACAAAATTACAAGATTACGAGACCGTCAAGCGACTACTGTTACACCATGCAGGATATAACGGTGAGAAATATAGGGAAGATTGGAACAAGTTAGTCCCTGAGAACGACAATTTTAGAGCCTTTCACTCGAAATTAGTTAGAACGTTAGACAATTGGGTGGCAAGTGCAACGACGGAGAGAACTTTTGAGGGA
>MUZC01004710.1:200474-245289 GCA_002072015.1 Radix auricularia | reverse complement strand
CCATAAAGTACGTCAGAGTCCTAAGGAGAGGAGGAGATGTAGGAAAATGTGTCAGTTAGTGACAAGGGGGAGGGGGTCACGTGTGATGTCACACATTTATTTTCTTACTTTATATTATAATTATTATATTATAATTGTATATTATTATATTATAGTTATTATAATATTATATCATATTATATTACAATTATTATATTATTAAATCATATTATTATATTAGAATTATTATATTATTATATTATACTATAGCTATATATAAATATATTATAATTATTGTAATTTTTTTTTGCCTCACAAAAAATGTTTAAGAAACATGCAGGACAACACAGAGCTCGGGATCAGTAAAATGTGTACACCCAATGTGTTCAAGGATCAACTCAGTTAAAACGCATCAGACCTTTGAAAATTGCTGATGTGTAGAAAGAAGACAAAGAGAATCCATGGTAGCTATTGTTAGAAGGCAATATGCACATTCATGGGCTGTTGAGTGGCTAGTTGAGGAGGAGTTGATCTGTTGGTTAATCCTTCCAGCAAACGATTGTGGTTGAAGATTAATGCCAGTCGTAACTATTGACGAACACTTTCAATTACCATTTCATAGGATACCTGTGACAACTATTCTAATATTAAAATCATTTTCATATGGTATTCTGATAGTCATTTTAAAAATGAGTTTACCGGATTTCGGGTCCTGCTCCTGCAAATCCTGAATCCAAATATTTTAACAAATCCGGCCACGGCTTCGCCAGTAATTCACTTCATAAATCCGGCAGAATCGTATAGCTCTAATTTATACATATTCAAAATGACCCGAAAATGCGGAATCTTGCCATTTTGACAAATCTGACTCCGGCTACAGCCGGATTACAAATTTTTAATCTGTTACATCTCTACTTTTAAGTTAAACTTTTATATTTTAATACAGTTTATTAATGAAGTGTATTTTAAGTATTAACTTTAATATTTAATAAGCTGTTAATATTTTTTAATTTCAAAAGTGTTACGTTCTTTTGGGGAGTGAAGTCCCGAGAATTGTGTCACTTTGTAACAGGGGGAGGGGGGTCCAAGATGATCAAAAATAGCGTGACATACTTTATGGATGGCCCCTTATTTCTTCCAGCATCAATCAATCGTTTAGCAAATACAATGTCAATGCTCTTGTGCTGTAAGTAGTTTCATAACACGAAGATATTATCCAACAACTTTTGTACAAATATCATCAGAGAAAAAAAATAGAATATTTTGCGATTGAAACAGATAGTCCCATAGCTTCTGCTCTGACACTTCCTTTATATTCTGCTGATTCCCCTGAATTTACACCTTCTAGAGTTGCTAGAATAGAGGAGAATGATCCAGCCACTGCATCCGCTAATGCTTAGGGCTTGTCAATTTTATATCAGAAATTAATTTCAGAATATCTACTGTTCATTCATTTTGAGGTTTACGATGTTCTTTAAGAGTATGTAGACATTGTGATTTAGACGCAAAGAATGCATACAATCTTTCAGCTGTGCCAAAAAACAACTGTACATCACTGTTTACAGAAATTTCTTCGATGATGACCAAATTCCTAAAACGGTCACAAAAATGAACATAGAGGGCATTGGGTGAAAGATTCTATAAATAAGTTTAAAGTCCACTCTACTCTAAATTCCAGACATCACAAAAGCGCCATTGTATGCCTTTCCTTTACCTAATCTCATCAAATGCGGTAGCTTTGCTGTTAACCAAAGTATAAAATTTTACAAATATTTACACTATAAAGAAACTGACATCTTATCAGTTTAGATGTCAACGGTTTAATCAACTGACATCTGATCAGTTTAGATATGTCAATATTTTAATCAACTGACATCTGATCAGTTTAGATATGTCAACGGTTTAATCTACTGACATCTGATCAGTTTAGATATGTCAACGGTTTAATCAACTGACATCTGATCAGTTTAGATATGTCAACGGTTTAATCAACTGACATCTGATCAGTTTAGATATGTCAACGGTTTAATCAATAACAAAAGAAAAGAATTGTGCAGAATTAATTTCTTTATTAATTATCGCCGATAATTCCGATGCAACTTCTTTTTAAACTTTAGATGACTGTCCGAAGTGGAAACATATTTAGCTAATAAAGATAACAATTCATGAAAGTTTCAAATATGTCTCCAACAACAATAACTAAAGTAAGATGTTTCTCTGTGTCCTCTGAATGACATACCTTGTTTTACCAAGAACATCGTCACGTCTATCATTCGTTGCAATAGTTCTCTATTCTTTTCCTGTTGGCGATACTTCCGACAGATCAAACCAGATATTAAAGTTTTGAAATGCAATACTTTGGAAGCAAATATTGTTCTATTGCAGTTTAGTGTTGATTAGAATTTACATGTTTAGCAAAAAGCCTTTCTGCTCTGGGAACACCTTTATAGCTCATCGAAGGCTTCTTAAGTGGGGGCGCCATTTTAGACCCATTAGGGGCACAGGGGGGGCAAGCCGCCCCTTCCTGCCCTATAGCTAAATCCGCCACTGATTACAGCTATCAATGCGATGACTGTATTATGTTAAATTATAACAGCTATCTATCCTAACACTGCATTAAGTTGTACTAACATTCTCATTTTTTATCATTATATAGATCAATTTTCAAAAAAATATATATATTTTGTCACCAACACTCAATAGTTTAGCTTTTTAAAATAATAAAATTAAAAACCGCCCATTTATTTAACTGTCGCCCACGTTGTTTTACATGATACCACAGTCATTGACTTTCGTTGTATAATAATATTAAAGAAAACTCACTATTATACACACATAAAACCATTATGCATACAGAAGGGAAAAATAAATGTTTACAAAAATAAACTTGAGATTATCAAACAAACTATTCGTATATAAATAAAATATTCACGTACGTACACAATATACAAACTGAATATACTATAAATAATACTCATACAGTCCAAATGTACACTTACAAACTAACAATAAACATACTAACCAAATAGTATACACATAAAAATACTGTGCACATATAAACAAACTATACACACTGAACAACATGACACGCTCGTAAGTTACACATACATAAACCATTGACACTGAGCTACATGACACGCTCGTAAGTTACACATACATAAACCATTGACACTGAGCTACATGACACGCTCGTAAGTTACACATACATAAACCAAAGACACTGAACAACATGACACGCTCGTAAGTTACACATACATAAACCAAAGACACTGAACAACATGACACGCTCGTAAAGTAAAAACATACATAAACCAAAGACACTGAACAACATGACAAGATCGTAAATTACACATACATAAAACAAAGACACTGAACAACATGACACTCACGTAAGTTACACATACATAAACCAAAGACACTGAACAACATGACACGCACGTAAGTTACACATACATAAACCAAAGACACTGAACAACATGACACGCACGTAAGTTACACATACATAAACCATTGACACTGAGGAATATGACACGCACGTGAGTTACACATACATAAACCAAAGACACTGAACAACATGACACGCACGTAAGTTACACATGCATAAACCAAAGACACTGAACAACATGACACGCACGTAAGTTACACATACATAAACCAAATACACTGAACAACATGACACGCACGTAAGTTACACGTACATAAACCAAAGACACTGAACAACATGACATGTACGTAAGTTACACATACATAAACCATAGACACTGAACAACATGACATGCACGTAAGTTACACATACATAAACCAAAGACACTGAACAACATGACACGCACGTAAGTTACACATACATAAACCATAGACACAGCAAAATGACACGCACGTAAGTTACACATACAAAAACCAACTATACACATTTACCAACAAGACACACACGTAAGTTACACATACAAAAACCAACTATACACATTTACCAACAAGACACACAATTAAGTTACACATACAAAAACCAACTATACACATTTACCAACAAGACACACACGTAAGTTACACATACAAAAACCAACTATACACATTTACCAACAAGACACACACGTAAGTTACACATAATAAACCATACACATTGAACAACATAACACACACGTAGCTTGCACATACATAAACCAACCATACACTGAAGAACATAACACACACGTAACTTGCACACACATAAACCAACCATACATGAAGAACATAACACACACGTAACTTGCACACACATAAACCAACCATACACTGAAGAACATAACACACACGTAACTTTCACATACATAAACCAACCATACACTGAAGAACATAACACACACGTAACTTGCACATACATAAACCAACCATGCAGTGAAATTTTATTTTTAAAACAACCATAAACATTAACTCCAGCTGATAGTTACCAGTTACAATTATTTTGAGCACCAATCTCTACTGAATTCATTTTTATTATTGTTTATATTAACTAATTAAGTACATATTTCTTGCATATAACTTACTTAAATTAGGGATTAGTTGATGTTTGTATTTAAATAATCTCAAATTGTTTTATTTTTAACTCTTCGAATGATGGGGCATTTCCCAGTTTGATACAATGTCTATGAAACATTTAATATCTCCTTTTAATCATGTATTATCAATCAGGTTGTTTCTTATAAAATTTTATGCAAACATATTTAAACATCACACATTTTATTTGTTTTAAACATTTAAATAATAATGTGTCTGTTTAGTTCATATCATAATTAAGAATATATTACTAAAATAATTGTTACCAAAAATAATTTTCAATCTTCCAGGAAGCTATTAAAAGAGCTGACTATCATATTCCAACGAATTTTTTAAGAAATAGAAAACCATTTAAGTTCTCTTTTCGGAAAATTTATTTTGAGATTGTGAACAGATTTGGGTCAGTCCCCATTAGTTATTGGTTTGTGTCAGTGTAATCACACGTTTGGTATTTGTTTTGGCAACAAGTTCTATAACTATTGTAGACACAAGAGTTGTATGACTTTTTGAAAAGGTGTTTGGCCCGGCTTGAATATATTTTTTTTTAGATAAGTATTAGAGCTGATGTAATCAATCACCTCAAAGGTTATGAATCCTAAACTTTAAAATTTTGGGCAATAAGTCAGCGTTGTAGCATGGTTGTGCTCCATCTAGGGAAGAACCAGGTTAACCGTCCCATACCCTTCTTTAAAACAATATTTTATTTCTATAAAGAAAAGAAAAAAAAATATATAAGAAGGTAATTATAATTACAGGATACATTATTGTGTTAGAAGTAATTACATTTATACAAGTTTTTAGGAAGTTTTGTGTTATTGTCATGGCAAAGCATTTTACAAATAAATATCCTAAGTAAAGCTGTACCACGCCCAACTGTCAGTTAGCTACAGATTAGCAGTAGCGTCAGTAGATTGGGTGTCATGTTGTCACCTCCTCACGACTTAACACATAGAACTTCTCCGAGTTTTCCAGTGCCAAACATACAGAATTTTACTTTCTTGTGTCACCACACCATACCACAACCCCACAATGGTTTCAATAATGGTGTATTGATAATGAACCGCAATGAGTTCTCTTTAGAGGGCCGTGCTAAACCAGTCCACCTTTAACTCCCTAACCTGTGTCAGGTACATATTCGGAAATTGGCTGAACATTTCGTAACTATGATACTCTTTATGGCTGCCGCGCTCTCATGTCACTTGACCGCCGTCCTATTGGCTGTCACCAGGTGTTGTCAACAACACTCCCTTAGCGACGTCAATCAAGATTGTTTCATTTTAACGTTGAATTTGATTGGTTAGTTATTTTGATATCTTACCTCAAACACAAACAACTTCATTAATTTTAATCTCCATAGGTAACAACTAAATAGTTTGTAGAATACTTTTCTTCGGACAAGACGTGTTGATAAGGTAAGAAATATTTTCTTTTAAATGTTAGAATGTATAATGTACATTTTACTAATAACGAATCGTTCAACGACTATTTTTTCTTAATTAATCTATTGTGGTTTTCAATACCAATTTATATTTTAGTTATATTAAATGATTGTTTCAATAGAAATCTCCCACACTCTTATACATTTTAGTGTAATATTTAAATATCGCTGTTTGATATCATTAAACTATAATATGAGTCTTGAAATGTAAACAAGTATTTTGTTTAAATACTGAAAACTAATTAATCCATTAGCGAAAAATTTGTTTTGATCAGTATACATTTTAATAGTAGTTTTACCGTAGTAATTTTTTAAAGTTAGATAATTAATAAGCATGTTTATCGAATTCAGTTACATAAATGCATTTAAATAAATTTATACTCATTCACTCTATATATTTATGAATAATAAAATAAATATTGATTCTCATAAAAAAGCAATCGACAAAGTTTCATTGACTAAATCAATGTAAGACCAATGCAATACTTTTAGCTCCTACTTTTTCAAGAGGGACAAAAAATCTTTTAATCAAGTCCATACCGCAATTAATTTGTTTCCGTGTAGTCACGTGTTTGTTATTTGTTGTGGCAACAAGTTTTACAACCATTCTATCTGGACACACGTGTAAAATGAATTTTTGATATTATGTGTCACCTGTTGTCAACAGTTGCCAAAATCTTTGCTACGTCAGATAAGGTTATTTTAAGATTGATTTTCTTAGCTGAGTATCGGCCTGTCGAGACTTTTAATAAGTTAGAACAGAAAAAAACTTAGTATTTGAGTAGGTCCAAACGTTATTTATTTGTGCTATTGTAGACGACTGTTTGACATTTGTTGTGACAAGTTCTATAACCATTGTAGCAAGACACAAGAGTTATATGGCGTTGTGAACTTTTCTTGGCACAGCTTGAAGATTTTATTGTGATTAGTTTTAAGAGCTGATATAACATATTTTTAAAGGATATTAAATAATTCATCAATATTTGAAAACTAAAATTTTATATCACAGTGATACTAATTAGAATAAGATCATAATGATACTAATTAAAACAAGATAACAGTTATACTAATTAGAACAAGATCATAGTGATACTAAATAGAGCAATATCATAGAGATACTAATTAGAATAAGATAATAGTGATACTAATTAGATTAACATCATATTGATACTAATGAGACAAGATCATAAGTGATGCTAATAAGAACTAAATTATAGTGATACTATATATAATAAGATCCTTGTGATACTAATAAGACTAAATAATATAATAGTCCAAGTCACTCACTGGATAGATGTGGAACGCTGAGGAACGATGTACAATAGTCTATAGCAGTTGAAAAAATCGTGTGGTGATTAGCGCTGTAAAAATATTTAATATGACGTCATTGTTTGGTGTTCATCGGTGCGCTAAATACAACCCCTATTATTAAAAACTTACATTTCCGAAAGGTTAATATTTTCTACTTATCAAAAAAAGACAAGTTTGTTGGGCTTTTAAAAAAAGTTGGCGCCGTAGGCGCCCTAAATAAATTGGGCGCCACAGGCGCCAAAGCGACCCGGCACAATTTAGAAAAACACAATATTGATGATAAATAATTATAACAAGATCATGATGATACAAATTAAAACAAGATCATAGTGTTTAGTGATTAGAACAAGATCTTAGTGATACTAATTAGAACAATATCATAGTAATACTAATTAGAACAAGATCACACTGATACTAATTAGAATGTGTTCATAGTGATACTCATTAGAACAAGATAATAGGGATACTAATTAGAACAAGATCATACTGATACTAATTATTATCACTATGATCATGTTCTCATTAGTATTAATGTGATCATAGTGATACTTATTAGAATAAGATAATAGAGATACTAATTAGAATAAGTTCATATTAATTACAATTATATCATACTGATATTAATTAGAAAAGATCATAGTCACACTAAAGAGAACAAGATCGTAATGATCCCAATTGGAACAAGATCGTAGTGATACTTTGTAGAAAAAGATCATCATTCTAATTAGAACAAGACCATTGTCATACTAATGAGAATAAAATCATAGTGATACTAATTTGAACAAGATCATAGTGACACAAATAAGAACAAGATCAACGTGAGACTAATTAGAACAAGTTCGCAGTGGTACAAAGTAGACAAAGATCACATTGGTACTTACTAGAAAAAGATCATAGTGATACTAATAAGAGCAAGATCATCGTGATTTTGTTTAGAAAAATATAATAGTGATATTATTTAGAAAAATATAATAGTGATACTAATTAGAAAAATATCATAGTGATACTAATTTGAAAAAGATCATAGTGATTCTTATGAATATAAGATCTTAGTGATACTATTTAGAACAAGGTCATAGTCATACTAATTTGAATAAGATTATATTATATTATACATTATTGACCATTTTAAATCCCTCAACCCCCTGTCACAAATCCTCCCCCCCCCCAAGAACATCACACTTTTAACAAATTTGTTTTTAGTATTAAATAATTAAAACGTTTATTGGTTTTTGAATTAAATATATATTAATGTCAAGTATAAATGTCATATATAAGTCACCAATGTCATGTGTATATATGTTCGTGGGTGCTTACTGCGTCATTTTTAAAAATTTTATTTTTTATTTATTTATTTATTTCATTTTTTTTTTTTTTTTGTAATCCAAAATAATTTACGTGAATGTTATTGCATACGTTCCAGTCAGTGTGTCCGATAACTAAAACTAGGTGTTTCAATTAGTTCAATAAAAATAAGGAATTAAATTTTTGTTTATCAGAAAAATTAATAATTTCTCAAATGTTCTCTATATAGAGCTACCTGTCAACTATTAACGGCTCTTTTTAAACAGTTCCGTTTTTAAGAAATTAAATAAAAGTTCAAAAAATTACGTCATATTATATTATGGGGTGAAAAACATCACCCGCTCTTTTGATCTCAAAAAAAATCTGATGATTTTACGTCAATATTTTTAATTTAAAAAAATAAATTAAAAAAAATATTTTTTTAAAAACGCGAATGGTATCCCTTAGCGTTACAGAATCTTTTAGCGTTACAGAATAAGTCTGGGCTTTTATTATATCTATTGACATTAAATTCTGGAATTTTTATGTGTAAAAAAATCTACAACTCAACCGTACATCCTAGAAATAGGTCAAAATTGATAATTAAAATTACTTAAGGAAACAACAACACTCATAAGTCACAATGGGCCGTCCATATATTAAGTCAATCTTAAAGGGGGGGGGAAGGATTGTAAGAAAGAGACAGTTTGTGACAGGGCGAAGGGGGCCGTCCATAAAGTTAGTCAAGCTCCAGGGGGGGAGGGAATGTAGGAAAGACAGTTTGTGACAGGTTGGAGGGGGCGTTCCGGCCATGCGTGAGGTCACGATGTTTAATATATATTTTTAGTTATTTTATTAATAAGTTCTTTTTTTTTATTTAAATGTAACGTCAATTGTGACAGGGGTAGATAAATATGGTAAAAATAGTGTAACTTACTCTTTGAATGTCCCCGAAACAGACCCACATAAAATTATAATCACACAGAGAGACACGCAAACAAAATGCATAGACAAAAACCAATAAATACAGAGCGACACACGCTTATATAAAGAAAAACAAAGCAATAACTATAAAAGTCAACATTACCAACACTCATTACCATTATAGGAAGTCAACATTACCAATACTCATTACCATTATAGGAAGTCAACATTACCAACATTCATTACCATCATAGGAAGTCAACATTACTAACAGTCACTACCATTATAGGAAGTCAACATTACCAACACTCAATACCATTATAGGAAGTCAACATTACCATATTCACTACCATTATAGGAAGTTCAAAAATCAATAATACATATATAAGATCTGTAACTCCTTACAAGGGAACAACGAAAAGGCATGATTGAAAACAGATATATGTAGTATACAATACAACAATACACACACAAACTATACAAAGACAAATAAATTACTGACAAAAAATAAATAAAAGTAAAACTAAATTGTTGGGTTTAATATCCGTGTTGTCACTTTCTATATGTAATTGGGATTTGTTGAATCTTTAGCACGTAGCCAAAACAATGTTCGCCACCACTTCCAGCCACTAATATATTGTAACATTTCATTTTGATTAGCATGGAAATGATAACGATTCTCTAGTCATATAACACAAACATTTATTAGTATGGAAATGATAAGGGTTCTCTAGTCATATAACACAAACATTATTAGTATGGAAATGATAAAGGTTCTCTAGTCATATAACACAAACATTATTAGTATGGAAATTTTAAGGGTTCTCTAGTCATATAACACAAACATTATTAGTATGGAAATTTTAAGGGTTCTCTATTCATATAACACACATATTTATTAGTGTGGAAATTATAAGGGTTCTCTAGTCATATAACACAAACATTTATTAGTATGGAAGCAATAACGGTTCTCTAGTCATATAACACAAACATTTATTAGTATGGAAATGATAAGGGTTCTCTAGTTTTGTAATGTAAACATTTATTGTTGTTTATGTTTAAATGACTTCCATTCATAAATATGTAGATTTTTATGTACAGCTAATGTATAAGATTAGTATCATATAACAATCAGATATAACTGTGCAGATAAAGTTTAAGACAAGTATAATATAACAATCATATATAACTGTACAGTAAATGTATAAGGCTAATATCATATAACAATCAGATATAACTGTACAGTTAATGTATAAGACAAGTATCATATAACAATCAGATATTAAACCTAAGGGGCTATTTATAATTAAGAATGATTTCACTACCGCTAGCCGCAACGTTGTCTACACCATTGTGTGTAAGCGCTGTCCTTTGAAATACACAGGGGAGACGGAAAGATCTTTGTCGTGCCGAAAGTCTGAACATATTAGGGCGAATACACAAGACAAACAGTGCCTTGTCTCCCGTCACTACAATGGACGCGACCATATGGGTGTCAAGGACCTGGCAGTGACAGCTATTGTCTTGTGCACAAACACACCGTAGCTGGTCCAGCATGAAAAAGAATTAATTGAAAATCACGGTACACTCGCCCCACATGGGATGAATGTGGTGTTTTCTCTGTCCACCTAGGCGTTTGTCCCGCCCACACTCTGCTTACCTATAAAAATTCGCTTTATCATCTCTCAGTTTCACTTTCTTGGATAGTTTAGATTTCACCGCAGCTTAGTTTCTTCATTTTATTTTTTATTTTTATTTTCGTTTTATTTGTGTATTGTATGTTCTTTCAAAATGGCTCTTTGCCAAAACGTACGCTGTTTTGTTACGTCAGGTCAGACTTACCCTTACCTTGTTTAAGTCTTTTCCAGTTTAGTTTTTTTAAGTTAAAGTAGCAGTTTTGGTATTAAAAATTTCAAACAGCAGGACCCCATTATTTTGACATCCGTTTAGTCAACAAAATGTAAGTAGCCATTTTTTAAAAGAAAAATACTTCCATCAAATTCTATATTTTTCTGAGCATTTTGCCATAGTTGTTTTTTTATTTCAATGTCAATATTTACTGATATCTCAAAAAATGAAAAAAAAAGGCTTCTTATCATGCAGATCATCTCTATCTAAATGACCAAAATCCTATTTTAAACTCATGTTTTATCCTAATATATCAAGAACATCAGTCAATTATACCACTGTCTTTTTAGTGGTAAATTATCTGTGTTTTTATATACATTTTCAAAACATTATGTAATACTAAAATTTAACTTTAGAAATTTTGAATGCAATTTCTTGAATTCCCTAAAAATAATTCCTATTATTTCACTAGATTATTGTCTCTGACGGATATAAGTCAATCAACCTATATCAGGCATTATGTGGGTAAGTACTGTAGGTAGCTAGTAATTTTTTTAAAAGTTGCAAAATATAAATTGAAGGCTTTAATGAAAAAAAATTTAACAAATTTTTGAAAATATTTTTTTTTATATTTCTTTAACACTTTTAAAATAAATACTGACAGCTAATACACCAAACCAGAATAAATTTACAGAAGGTCAGAGGGATAAATGATAAGTTTATGTATCAATTTAAAGAAAAAAGATATAAAAATAGAATCTTTATTATGGTCACTTAATTAGACAACTTTAAAGCAAGGTTTGATAACTTATTATAAAACAACAAAAACAAAGTTGTATCTATAACAATATAAATAATCTCACCAGAATAGACTTTTTTTTTCTTTCTCATTAATAGCTTAAAACAGAAAATAGCAAAATAATATTGAACACTCTTATAATATCCATATTTATTTATTAAAAGAAGCATTGAAAACATTTAAAGCTTTAAAACAAATAATCAGATTTAAAATAAAAAAAAATAACAAAAAGGTGCAGAAAAAACTTTGTAGTGGTACGTGCACATTTTATTTTAATGTTGAGGGAGCATTTAGATATATGTTTTTTGATGCGATAAAGATGTTTAATTTTTTTAAAAAAAAAAGAATATTTTTCAATGACAGAATAATTGTGTCTATATCAGTATTGAAATTTTAGTTTGTCTTGTTCCAATAATAAAAGGAAGCACAGTTATAAGTAAATATTTCTTTAACTTATTAATTTATTGTATTTAAACAATAACAATAAATTAAATTTAAAATATTTTCTTAACTTATGGGAGTAGGCCCAAATTATATTTTTATATATAAATATANTATATAAAAAAGTACTTATAAAAGAATATATTTAAAAAAGATTCATTATAATTCTAAAAAATACTTGCCATATACTATTGTAAGATTATCATTTTAGTGTATTACAAAGAATTATATTACATTATTAAAGATAATACTAGCTATGTTATTACAAAGATGTCTTTTGAGTTATGAGTACAACATTAGAGGAATCTTACCTTTAATTATATTGGTGAAACACTTCCGATGTGCCACAAATTTTAAAGTAGAAAATACAATTTACTAACATTGTTGACAGATGGAATCGATGTGACACAACATTGAATGCTGCAAATATCTTAATAAAATAAATATTGTCTAAACATTGTTTAAGACAGAGGCAAACATCTTAATGAAATAAATATTGTCTAAACATTGTGTCACGGATTACCAATTTGTCATTGTAACTTGTTGTGAGTTGCGCACGGTGGTGTGTTTGATGTTTTTCTTTTGTGAGATTTAAAGTTATTGGTTAGTGCTGCGAGTGCGTGAAAAAATGATGGTGTTGTTGACGTCATTGAGATGTGTAGAGAGGGAGGGCTTTTTTGGGTGTGTTTGTGGTTGTTGCAAGTAGGAGACTCCATTAAAGTTTGTTGTCTTTCTAGCAGTGCCTTTATTTCTGTGTAACGGTAATGTGTATGAATCTATGAGCAAGCAAGCAAAATCTAAGTTTTAGGGACGCTTGTGACATTTCTGGGGGCTCAGTCCGGGATTACACGGAATACATAGACACTGCTGAAACAACGAGAATGCCAGTCAATACTCTTGAGGAGATATTAGCACTGGTGGATGCCCTTCAACTGAGAGGTGAAGAAAGGAGAGAGTACATAGAGCAAGAGAGAGATGGTGGATAGGGCGGCCGAGAGAGAGGCGGCTGAGAGGGCGGATAAGGCGGCCGAGAGAGAAATGGCGGATAAGGCGCCGAGAGAGAAATGGCGGAAAGGGCAGCCGAGAGAGCAGCCATGTTAGAGGTCAAGAGATTGGAGGCTGCCAATGGAGGGAATACGAATGGGACAGATAACAGGCCCAGGCACCCCAAGCTTCCACCATTTATGGATTGTGTTGATCAGCTTGATGGATACATTACAAGGTTCGAAACTTTCGCTAGAACCAGTAAATGGCCGGAAAGTGACTGGGCGCTATCATTGGGTGCGCTTTTGTCGGGTCAAGCCTTGGAGGCGTACTCCAGAATGTCTTACGAGGACGCATTGGTGTATGAAAAGGTGAAAGAAGTGCTCCTAAAAAGGTACAATCTCACAGAGGAGGGGTATCGAGATCTATTTAGAAAGAGCAGGCCTCAGGCAGATGAGTCACCATCCATCTTTATAGGAAGAATAAAGGGCTATTTGAGGAAATGGATTAGCCTATCAGGAATAGACAGAACATTTGACGGTCTTATTGACCTCATTGATAAAGAAAGAATTCATATATGTGTGTCCTGGGGATCTGTCTATACATTTAAAAGAGCGAAGTGGTGACAGCCTGGAGGAAAGTGCTCGAGTTGCAGAATTGTTTCTGGAGGCAAGGAAGATAAGCTTTGCTCATGGCTCTGGTGCAAGGCAAAATATGGCTGAAGGACGTTCAGGATCAGACTTGAATTGCTACTTGTGTCACAGGGCTGGGCACATAGCACGCTATTGTCCCAATACATGGGAGGGCGGCAATACGAGTGAAAAGAGAGTGGCAACGACGCGTCTTCTTGAGCGCAAACGGTCAAAGAGCCTAAACGCACCAGTTGGAGGAGAAAATTTTGGCCAACCCGTGGATGCCAGAGATGAAAAATCACCAAGAGGTGGTGACAACAAAAAAACTGGAGCAAGAAAGTTAATGATTGTAGAAGGGTTCGTAGGATCAAATAAAGTTGAAGTATTGAGAGTTACAGGAAGTGAAGTAGTGGTGGTCAAAAGAAAGTATGTGAGAGATGACCAATTAACTGGCGAAATAGAGATGATCAGAATGTTAGATACCAGGGTTATCAGAGGAGAAAAGGCGATGATAAACATAACGACACCATACCTGAATGGATGGGTGGAGGCGGTATGTGTGGAGAATTCTATAGGGGACTTGATTGTGGGTAATGTGTGTGGAGCAAGGACCGATGAAAACATGGACAGGGAAGGAGTCGGGCCCATTCGCTCGGCTGGAGATAGACTTGTTCGAAGCAGTGGGCCACATCGATGGTCCGCCGACAGAGAGTGTGGTGAGGGGAAGGTGAATTGTGGGTGTGAAAATCGGAGGATTAGAAACGTCAGCACGAGTGGAGGAGTTTGTTACAAGTGTGGTAGGCCCGGTTATTGGGCCAGAGACTGTCGCAGCGGCCAATTAGGTGGTGCTCGCATGGACTTTAGAAATAGGAGAGGAGCCGGTGATAATAAATGCTACAAATGTAACAGACCCGGTCATTTTGCCATAGACTGTGAAAGGGGCATTGATTCAAGTGCACGTTGTAACTGCAACAGCCCTGTGCATGTTTAGCGTGACCATCCTTAAGTACTTTAACACGGCTCGTTTTGCGCTGGCAAGGGTTCTGAGGATAGTGACTATTCCTGTTGAGAGTCACGTTCTTACAAGGCACAGTCATCCCTGGATTAATTTAAGTTCTATGTATTGAGACACTGACTCTAAAGAACATTAATATCACGTTCGTGTTGATTTTTGTGTGATTACTCTGTTATTATAATATTTTGAGTTGTTATAGGTCATAAATTATTGGGTTTGAAATGTATACTGATTTGTTTGTAAATGCTTTGTCGATATATTGGAGAGCAATATTAATAGTTATTGTATTTAAGTGGAAATGGTAGTAGTGTTCAGGGATTTTGAATGTATAGGTCCATAGAATATGTTAAGAAGTAATCGTGGTAATGAGTAAAATTTGTAAATTGGTCATTTGAGTTTGTGGAAATTTGTCGCTTGTGACACATTGTTAAAGACCGAGGCGAACATCTTAATGAAATAAATATTTCTAAACATTGTTAAAGAATGTGGCGAATATCTAAGTACAATATATACTGTCTAAACAATGTTTAAGATTGTTTGAACTATCTTAATATAATATATAGTGTCTATACATTGTTAAAGACAGTGGCAAATTTCATGATAAATGAAATACTCTCTAAATATTGTTTAAAAGTGTCCATGTTTGCCAGAAAATGCTAGATGAGAAGTAAAGTTACATTAAATTATTTTTTATAAGTATTACAGATATTTAAATGCTTTCTTTTCATATTTACTATGCAATTACAAAAAAGTATAAATTAATACTAAAAGCCTATGATGTAGGTGTGCTTATGCAAACATTTTTATACATACATTTAGTGTACAATTTTAGAAATGTTTAAAACAAAAATATTATTTCATTTTTACTTAATAATTTTAAATAATTTGAATTTAAATTAAAATATTATCATTATCACTAATTATCATGTGATATTTACAGTAAACTAACTAATATAATACGTGCATATAAATTTTAAAAAATACATTTTTACGTTTGTCTATGATTTTGCTTAAAAAACATTATTATATTTGATCATTGTTAAAATTAAGGCTACAATAAACTTTTGAATAAGATCGAACAATAAAATTTTTTAATTTAGTAATTGAAATTGAAAAATCACAGTTTATAATATAGCATAGTCATTGTATTAATATAATAAAGATAAAGTAAAAGATATCTCACGAGTAATAGTTACTGAATAACAAGACATTGAATTATATAACAAGTAGACCTGTCAACGGGTACCCGGGTTCCCGTTGCCCTCAGATTATCCGGGTAGTAAAATTCCGCCCGGGTACCCGTGAAAATGTAATTTCAATGTTTATATTAACGGAGGAAAAACTTCGGCTCCAAATTTATTATTTTTTTTTTTCGAAATAATTTTTCAAATGAAAATGTTTTTAAAAAAAATTAAATGCTGTAAATTACATTTGATGAGAAATATCTGTCAACGGGAAATGTATTTGATAGTCTACATCTTTTTCTCTCAACGTGAAACAGAAATCGCAAACACAAATAGGTTTTGGCGCTTTAAAAGAATCATATAGATCAGGAAAACAAAATCCACGGCTAAAAATAATGAGGTTAGAGATAAAGCGGCTGTTTGTTAGTAAAAAGATCCCTTCTGTGACAGTAACTTCGCTTTGAAATACGCCGATTGATACTAACTTACGTTGTTTATCTACCCCCTCTCCTCCCTTCATTCATATAACCCACACCCTTTTCATTCGCTTGCGTTTCTTGTGTGAATTAACACGTGTTGACCTAGAAAAACTGATGTACAAGGTTGTCAGTATTAAAAGTTAATAAAATAATCAGTCACTAACAATTTCAAATGGGTAAGTCGTCGGCCGTGGGGCGGGACTGCATAGAGATGAATGAGGCCGTGTTTGGTTTTGTTAATAAAAACATCCCGGCTGTAAAATTTACTTTGAAATACGCCGACATAGGATTACCGATTGTAGACGTTGTTTATCTCCCCCTCCTCCCCCCCCCATTCGATTGTGTTTTGCGTGTTCGTTCCCTCGAGTGCCTCTTTTTTAAAAAAAAAAAATAATACACCAAAATTTGTACTTTTTTTTAAAGTCAATAAATTAGTTACTAACTGTCTAATAAAATAAAATGACGTTTAGCACCTACGGAGGAGGCGATCATACATGTTGACGAAGGGGGTGTGTGTTTTAGAAATGTGACGTCACATCAAAACGTGCAACTTAAAATGAAAGTTCCACTTAAAAACTTGAATGCTTACAATTTATTTATTGACGATTTTCATGGATTTACACGTGTATCGATTTAACAGAGTTCAACTTAACATTAAATACAAACTTAAGTGACAATAAAGTTATTTCACAAATGCTCATTTTCAAAAAGGAAGTACGGGTTTTATGGGGGAGGGCGGTGACCGCTGCAAATCTTTGTTCTAAGGGGGTTCTAATTTTGTGTGACTTTGGCCGGGGGGAGGAAGGGTGTATAAATAGGCCAAAATCACGTGACGTCACTTTTAGACGTCGGCCGTGTGGTTACTGTGAGAAATAAGGGGCATGGAAGGTGGCTAGGTTGCATA
Organism: Radix auricularia; assembly: GCA_002072015.1. Lineage (NCBI taxonomy): Eukaryota > Metazoa > Mollusca > Gastropoda > Lymnaeidae > Radix > Radix auricularia. The sequence goes on along the minus strand of MUZC01004710.1, from coordinate 227,537 downwards.
GTATAGCTGTAAGACGGGGAAAATATGCGATGTTTTGAACGGGTAACCCGGGTACCCGTTCGAAATTTGGACGGGTACCCGAACAGCATTTTTCAACAAAATTGACAGCCCTAATAACAAGTGAATTATACTAGGACAAAGTCCCATGAACATTTAAATATTTACATTTTGGGTATTATTATCAATTTAGTTTAATCGAGCATATGATATACTATAAATTGAACGTAGTTAATTATAATATTAATAATTTATTATCTCTGTTCTTAGTCTTAGACGGCCATTTTTACATTATTGAATTTATTGCATTAATATTAATATTATTAATATGTTATTAATAGTAAATAAAAAAGAAATTAAACTCAATAGTTTAGAATCGTTTTCTTATATTTATATATCATCTACTCTACCTGTACTTTAATACATTTTGTTTATATATGAACTTGTAGAATAATTAATTAAGCTGAATAAAAAAAATTTAAACTAGGACTAAGTCGACAAGAGACATAACTACAAACAACGACGATTCATTTTTAAAAAAGCACAACTGCTATATTTTCCATCTATTATCTAAAAATTTAAAAAGAATACATAAGTTCGTATGCACAATTTAATGTATAACAATAAACAATTTTTATTTTAAGAAATTAAGTATAACTAGAGTAGAACTATAACTAGAGACACTAGAGTCAAGCGCAGCTAAGTATTAGATTAGACAGTAATGAGCTTATTTATTGAAAACTGCAACTGCGTCTATTACTACTGCCATCGCAACCAATTTAAAAAATGTCTTATCGTATCTTAGATATACAGACGCTCCTTAAATGCAGAAGATAATTGCGTCCACATACCATGAGAGATGATATGTTGGAAAGTGATGCAGCGGTCACAGACCATAGCTATAGGGGTTCCACGCATTACCCCAGCCGCCTAACTATTGTCTAGTTAGGTACCCTTTCGGAGCTGGGTGACTCGGGGACTCCTCAGGACCCGGGAACAATTTCACGCCTTCGCGTGGATTTGACTCGTGACCATCGATACGACAGTCGAGCGCGCTACCTCTCGACTACATGATATACATGTACTTAATCTTAATTACGCATATTATTGCGTTTCATAAATTGATTCAAGTGATAAACCCTTTTGAGGTAATCCTGCTGATTTTACTCGTATATTATTTTAGAGCGAAATTTATTTTTCTCATGAGAACTTACGTTTTTAATTTATTAAATGCATTATTATATGTTGTATTTCAGCTATTACAGCGTTAATTTAGGAGTCTTTTTTAATTTCTAAGGCATTTTTTCGGCTGTATATAATACATAATCGGTCATAAAACGTCCATTTTGTTTATCTAGGAAACTGCTTGCCAGATGTTTTTTTTTAACCTGGGTCGACCCATGCTAAAATAAATTTTGTGACTGAAAATATTTTTTTTAAAGTACTTATTAAAAAAATTGACGAAACAATAAATTTTAGTATATAACACTTCATGGAGTCATTCATTCATTCATTAAATTCATAACTGTAAAGATGATAATGTGTTTGTGTCAACGAAGAAAGAGAGATGTTTTGATAAAATAGTGTAATGGGAAATTAGGGGCCATCCATAAATGACTGGCAGATTTGTTGTTTAAGGGGATCTAGGTCCTCCCTTGGCCACAGATATCATCCAGCGTCGGCAACTCCGAAAGAGCCTTGGCTGGTTAATGGAAACACAAAGTACAACACTGGACGTTGGAAGTGGAAGTATTCACCAACACTCGATTCATTTCAAACAAGTTTCATCTGGATATATCCATGACCATAAAGTTTACAAAGTTTTAATAACTTTCACATCGTTCAAACATCCCTCACGACCCAGTCAGTCCCTATTCTTCATGTGTATTCTGCTCAGCTTTCCCTTTCACCCCACACTGCACTATTTGTAGCCCTTCTACCTTCATGACTGACTAAAAGACCCCCCCCCCAATATTACTCTTATCTTAAGTCACTATCTGACTAGAGCTCACAGGGGACGTCCATAAATGACGTCACACACATAACAAAAAAAGGTGTGGGGTGGGGTCCACACATTTGTGACGATGTGTGACAAGGGGGAGAGGGGGGTAAAAATCAGCCGAAGTCGCTTGACGTCATTTATGGACGGCCCCACAACAAAAACGTTACATATAAGATCAGAGATTCTCACGCCACAACATCCACGTCTAGGAAACGTGGTGGTCGAGAGGTAGCTCTCTCGACTGTCATACTGATGGTCACGGGTTCGAATCCACACGAAAGTGAGGATTTGTTCTCGGGGCCTGAGGAGTCCCCGAGTCACCCAGCTCTGAATGGGTACCTAACTAGACAATGGTTAGGCGGCTGGGGTAATGCGTGGAACCCCTATAGCCGTGGCCTGTGACCGCTGCATCACTTACCAACAGATCATCTCTCATGGTCTGTGGACGCAATTATCTTCTGCATAGAATGAGCGTCTGTATATTTAAGATAAATGTAACTTCCACGGTATCCGACCGACCGTGACAATAACTTTACGCTTCTAGCCTCTCTAGGGGAGTGGGGGGTCACACATTTGTGACATGCATGATTAGGGAGGGGTGTTTAAGAAATGTGACGTCATATCAGAGCATGCAGCTTAAGATAAAAATTCCACTCAAAAACTTGATTGCTTACACTTTATTAAATGGCGTTTTACATGGCTACACACCTGATACGATGTTAGAAAGCAGCCGTACACTTAATGATTCCTTTTTATTTTCTTCAAATTGATTTGAAGCATGCTCTTTATCAAATAGAAAATACGGCTTTATGGAAAGGGAAGGCGGGTGAGTAAAACTTTGAGACGTCATATTGGAGGTGGTCTATGTTTTATTATTATTTTTTTAAAGAGGTGTGACGAGAGGACGGAAGGGGTGAAAAATCGACCAAAATCGGGTGACTTCATTAATGAACTGGCCCCTTAGCAGCCTTTTATTTACTACTAGAAACGACCTGCTGTGTAGCATACGCCGTATATTATATTTAAATGTAAAACTTAATTGTATCAAATAAATCCACCCAAAAATATGATTCCACCGAGTCGTATTGAGTTAAAATCCCAGCTTAATCCTTTTCAATTTTGTTTTTAGACAATTATCAGGCTTTTAAAACTTACTAGATTCATTTTTGAATGGAGCTTCGTCCCAGACCCTTAATCGTTAGTGATTGGTCCCTAAAACAAAACTCCTAAAGACTCCCGAAGGCATTCGGAAAAAATAATAATCTCATATTGAACAAGTTTAGGCGGACGTTCTAAGCCAGTTTGTTTTCGTGCAGTATTTTTTTTTAAGACTTTACTTTGAGCTTTCAAAAATAGTTTATTTGTCAAACAAATGTTCACACATTTTCGTGTACGCATATTATATTGAGCTGTGGCTTTTTTAAATCCTTTATATTAACTTGTGTTTTCTGAGCCTAGGCCAGATTATACCCGAGTATATTCTGGTCAGGTGTTTAATCTGGCCCGTTACACCGGTCGACCTCTAGAGCCCACGTAGATTGTGCTTAATCACACAATTGTTCAAAGGCTAGAAGAAACTAAAGGTTTAGCATTGCCTCATTATTGCCGGAGCTTGCAGACACAGACGCGTGCATAAGATGGTTGATGAACGTGCCCTGCTGCGCAACAGCTTTGCGTGTATTAGATGTAGGCAAGCATGCCCGTTGAATGCAAATGTCCGTTGTAGTGATGGGAAAAGCTGGTGTTGTGTATCGTGTAAAATAAGAAGACCGCTGAGAGAAGATTCGTTTTTTTTAAGTCAGCCACCTGTCCATGAAACAGTTACTTATAATTTTATATTTTTGGTGTTTTGATATGCCACAAACTATCATTAAGCGAGAGGCAGGAGCTACAACCGATCATACAGTTGTTGATTGGCGCAACTTTAGGCGGGACGAATGCGCTTTGTGGCTTGCAAATACAGATGTAATAGGGGGACTGGAGGACAATGGGGTTCCCATAATAGTGGAAATGGATGAGTCAAAATATTTCCATAGAAAATATCACAGAGGGCAGTGGCGAGATGGCCACTGAGTATTTGGGGGGGGGGGGGGGATTGAGCGGGGTTCGGGTAAAAGTTTTTTTTTAATATAGGTACCCGAACGTAGGGCCACTACATTAGAGCCATTAATTAGATGATACATCTCTCCAGGAACCCATATAATTTCAGATGGCTGGACAGCCTATTCTAATATTGACCAGATTGGCATTGGTTTTTACATGGATGATGTTATTGTCCATCAGAGAAATTTTGTTGATCCGATAGACAGGGAAATTCAGACAGAGCATTAGAAAACATGTGGATGCGTGCTAAACGCAAACTGAGACGGCAATTCAGAATGTCCAGCGATTTGTTTACTTCATACGGGCAAGAATTTGTGTTTAGAAAAAGTTTCCTGATGAGGACATGTTTTCTACATTAAAAAAATTATTTCTGAATTTTTGCGATGTTACAAATTTGCTTTCATAAATAGGCAGTCTAACTAGTTAAATTGCGTATTAAAAATATGTTGGTATATATTTTTTAACTGAAACTCTAGAAAGTAATTCAAAAATACTTATTGAAAAGAACTTAATTAATCTAAGTATTAAAAACCTAATTTTTATTGATCATACTTCAATTCATTTCATGATCTGTAAATGATTTTGTTTAAATATAAATAATATAATGTAAATAAAATGCACGCTTTTTTAAGTAATAAAAATAATGTCTTAACATTCTTATTCTTAGTATCAAAGTATCAATTTTCAGTTTTCATGTGAAATAATTTCTCTTTTGTTCTTTATATACCTTCAGCATTTTAATGGAAATTATTTGATTGTTATTAATTATAATATAAATAGATACGTTACGGAAAATTTAATATTTTGTTTCGTTACTAGTTGTTTGATTCTTATTTTGTTTGTTTCTGAGGGAGAAATTTCCATTTGGCATCTCATTAAGACAATCCGGCAAGTTCAGTGATAAATAAACAAAATGTTTGCATCACGCTGATATTATTTACAGTTGAGAGTCGAAAAAATGCCTTAGAAATTAAAAAAGACTCCTAAATTAGCGCCGTAATAGCTGAAATACAACATATAATAATGCATTTAATAAATTAAAAACGTAAGATTTCACGAGAAAATTAAATTTTGTTCTAAAATAATATAGGAGTAAAATGTGCAGGATTACCTCATTTTGATTATTTCGAATTGAAAGTAAACAAGAAAATATATTTAGCTTCATGTAACCATAGTAACTGATGACTGAAGTTTCACAACCTAGAAAAACAAATATTTTAATATTAACTATATCTAAGTATCATTTTAAAATTATTAACCTATACTTTAAATTATTTTTAAATGCATTTTACAAAATTAAATTATTAAAATAAATTAGGCGATACATGATATTACATGAATTAAGTGAAATTGTTATTTAATTTTTTTTTTTTAAATTAAACTGTTATTCTCTTCCTGTTTATATTTTTATATTATAAAAATCTAATCAATTATTATTCTACTCGTATTCTTGAATTTTACAAAGTACTCGACTACACTAAAACATTTTCTTAGGACACCCCCCCCCCCTCGAAAAAAATAAAAATAATATTTCTCCTAAAATGTAATAAAACGTACACAAATTATTAAAATTGCTTTTCATATTTGTAGATTTATACTATTATAATTCTTTTAACATTTAATGTTATTAAGTTATTTGAAATAAGGATTTCCTTAAGTAATCATAATAAACTAATACTACATGTATCGTAGAGTAGTAGTCATTCAATAAGAGTGAAAGAAATATTAATTGCAGACGAGAAGCGCGCCGTATGATTACATCAAGGAATATATTAACTTGCTAACATTAACTTGAAAATCTTTAGATCGTACTCAATGTTTTATTTTATTGTAACTGACAGAGTAGATATATACCAATAATATTAATGTTTTATTTTATTGTAACTGACAGAGTAGATATATACCAATAATATTAATGTGTTATTTACACTTTTTAATAATAAATTATTTTTAACAATTCTAAAGGATAATAATAATTTGCAACTATCTAGACAGCTTTGCAACTTTGTATTTCAAACCAAATTTCCACAGTTTATGAAGTTAATTAACTGTTGCGTATTCAATGTCACGGCTCTTTCCTTTTCGGCTATATACTTAAATTGTCTGTACTTAAATCAAATAGGAAACCTCTAGATTCTAAATTTTAACTGACAATTAAATTGTGTTTCAATTACAATTATATTAATTTAGGTAGGCACTCCAATACTCGCTGCGCGAGCCACGGGAAACCGCGGGCTGCTGGTAGCATTCCACTGTGATCAACAATGGAAATCCGCTTTCGGTATGCTTCGGGTTTTGTCGTTTCTGTGCGTCATTTTCGGAAAGTAACTAAGTTTAAACGTAAACTTTATTCACCGAAGAATTCCGGTCACGAGGGTGTAAATTGTGTTTCACATTCATTTCTCCCAGACGAGCAATCGGAGCGCAAAGTGACGGTAAGTGATAAATTTTAGTCTAATCGGGTTTGATATCGAACAAAGGATGTTAATTTTTCTAACTTAGCCAAGCTTAACCATTGCTGCATACATTGTATTTAATTTTAACATGAATAACTTCATCACAAATTAGTGAAACTGAACGCAACATGTTAACCTCGTGTCAATTTTTAAAAATAAATAAACGGCGGCCATCTTTTTTTTCCTATTTTTTTCTATTTAGGGAGTTGAAATTATTTTAATTTTTTAAAATTAAAACTAATAATTAACTAAGTACTTAAACATCCGATTCGACTACAAATTATAATTCTTTTGAGTGTTAAATTAAAATTTAAAGTAAAAGGCCATTGTAAAAAATAATTACTTGTTGGATAATATTTTATGAAATATTTATTATCTTCATGTTTAATTATTTAGGGATCGTTTTTGCTTTAACTATAGTTGTCTATAGGCTATGGCTATAGTTATTGTTAGTAATATTTGTATGATTGTATTATTATGATACTAACTAGTACAGAGCTAAATATTATTGGGAAATTAAGTAAATTGCATCCTTCTTTTTTCGTCCCTTTTTTCAGTATTACTATTTATTATCTAAGACTAAGTCTAACTGTTTATCTGCAATCAGCTGAGGTTTATAAAAAATCTCTTTGCCAGACAAGAAATTATATACAATCGATCAATATTATATAATATGGCCAAAGTTGAATCAGCTATTGATGTTACTAACACTTGAGCTTTTTATAATTCTTGGTCATTTTTTTTTGTTCTAAGGTCTCTTTGGAAGACTTTTGACCGGACCCTAGATGACTCAGTTCTACAAAAATTCAATGGGCTTAAAGCATTTAGAGATGGTGAGTATATTGAATTTTATTTACATAAGGTTTGCACTTAAATATCCTTAACTTTGTCTTTTTTAAAGGCACTTGACTTGATTATGGTATTGTTTTCAGCCTTTCCTTTATTTTGTATGATGTTAAATCAACAGATACCACACCTGAGGACATGCTTAGCCAGCCTGGTAGAGATCAACAAACACCCTCGACCATCACTGACGAGAGAGGAGGGTGTGTTCAATCTACCTATAGACGAGGATGATGTGCTACTTGAGCTGAGTAGCCAGAACTACCAACCATGTAGGATTATTTTAAAGGTCAGGGATAATTATATGAAGAGTGTTAAGTGTTAAGATAGCACTTCAGATAACAGTGGGACAGAAGAGGGAGCAGGGAGAAAGGAATAAGCTAGCTAGAGAAGAGATTTAGATCTTTATTAGGATCTGATAGAGGTAATTTTAGATGGCCTATGTCGGAACGTTAAGATTTAGCTCTTTATTAGAATCTGATAGAGGTAATTTTAGATGGACTATGTCAGAACATTAAGGAAAAGCTCTGGTAGAACAGACTGCTTTCCCATGAAGATTAGGCTTACATGGGATGTTGATGGGGAGGAATAAGAGTTTTTTGGAGATCTGGTTGGGTTAGTCAGGAAATCTGGGAAGTTATTTTGTAAGTTAGTATTTTCTGACATAGATCTTGAAGAAATTACATTATCTCATTTAGTTGCAGATGTTATCATGGGAGACTTTCATTTTATTTAAGTCTAATTTTTTTAATTTCTTTCATTTTCAGGTTGACAAGGGCACAGGACACCATATACTGTTGGACTATTACTGGGGATGGCCATCCTGCCTTGGACACAAGTGCTCAATGTTTAAAATGTTTTAATTTGCAAGTTACAGTAAAAAATGTTAATAGTGTTTTTAAAATTATGCATAGTTATAAAATCTTTATTTGAATTGAATGTTTCTTTATTTGTTTAATTATCAGCAAACTTGTCTTATTTAACCAACAGTTGTGTATTGCAATTGAATTCTTGATGTTACAAATTTAGATGTAGATTGTCGTCAGAGTTCGATTTGCGAACATTGCTTTTTAATAATTTTTTTTTTACAAATTATTTGATATGCTTTAATGTGTGCCTTTGTTGGCACTAATTTCAGCTGTGAATTATCTGTTAGTACTTAAAGTTTCATAGCAAAAGCTTTGATTGTTTTTAAGTTATGCATTTAAATGTGAATTGTCGGCAGAGTTCAATTTGCGATCATTGCTATTTTTTTTTAAAATTGTAAAAATTATATAATATGCTTTTAATGTGTTCCTTTATTGGCATTAACTTCAGCTGTGAATTATCTGTTAGTACTGAAAGTTTCATAGCAAAAGCTTTGATAGTTTTAAAGTTATGCATTTAAATGTAAATTGTCGGCAGAGTTCGATTTGGGATCATTGCTTTTTTAAAATAAATTGTAAAAATTATCTGATATGCTTTAATGTGTTCCTTTATTGGCATTAATTTCAGCTGTCAATTATCTGATAGTACTGAAAGTTTCATAGCAAAAGCTTTAATAGTTTTAAAGTTATGCATTTAAATGTAAATTGTCGGCAGAGTTCGATTTGCGATCTCAGCTTTTTAAAAATAATTTGCATAAAATTATCTGATCTACATTTAATGTATTTTTTTTATTAGCATTAATTTCAGCTGTAAATTATCTGTTTGTACTGAAAATTCTACTGTTATTGCATTGATGGTTTGAAAGTTATGCTGTATTGTAGTAAAACAGAATTTATTGTCTTTGTCGCTAATAAGACCCTTGTACTTATATAGTTATGTTTAATAAAATATATTTGATTATTTCACAACTACTGTGTTGTTTTTTGTCTAAGTATGGGTAATTAATCTATCCCCCAAATTGCAGGGTTCTATCTTCATTAATTAATAAGTTATGAACAAATTAGCGTGGGAAGAGCTAAAATTGGATCACAGTGTTATAGAGTAAATTACAAAGGTAAATAAGGAGGAAAATTAATTCACTAAAAAAATCGTAATTTTTCTCCTATAAGAGATAGAAGAATGATTTAGGTGTCATTGGAAAGCTGAAAGCAAGCTCTTTCCAATGATATGCTATATGTTTATGTAGGTTTAATTTGAAATTTTGAGCTGGAGTGCCGGGTCGGGAAGAAGTAGAATTGCCTGTTTGTTCTTTCAGGGGAAAAAGATAATAATATTTTCATCCCATATCAATTTGAGAGTTATATTACCTTACTTGATGTTCTTTTTTTAACTTCTAGTTTTAAGTTATTTTTTTACATTGTTTTGTTGATTTTAAAACACCTTTTTTTTTTTTTTTTGAGGTGGAAGGTTTGTTGGGGTATCCCAACCCTGTGATTGGCTAGGCAGCATTGCTAATTGTTACGCCTTACTGACTTACTGCGTCATCCCCACAGGAAAGGTGTGCCGCGACGAATTCTTTAAAGGGTAGCCCGAGGGTACAGGCTTTCACGGACGTGACCTATTTACATCTCGCTACTCTCGCGGACAGATAGTTTTCCTGGAGTTATTTCTCTGCCCTACAATGTTTGTAGATTCATGCTGGCGTATCTGTCTTGCGATACATTCTTGGGTTAGATCACAAGGACCTAGGGGTGGCTTTTAGATGTATTACGAGATTGACTTTAAGAAGAGATCAGTTGTGTTTACGTGAAAACAAACGTAAGTTCAATTGCTATTGTTCCCTGTAGCATTGGTTTATCGTTATAACCAATAGGAAGGGGCGTTATTTTACAAATGGGGTGACTTGTAATACAAATTATAAAATAAGAAAGAGTTTTTATGTAAAAGTCTAATATACCACAAAAATCGTTTTCTATATAGTATATTCATATGATTTTCCCTTGCAACAGTGCATTGTTATTAACTATTCTAAATAGGAAAAAATGACACCTTGATTACAGATCTCCGCTAGGCTAATTGTAGACTTTCCCGGCACTTACATGAGACCTCCGCCTCACTCACTTTAGACCTACATCTTACTTACCTGAGTCCTCCACCTCACTCACTTGGACCTCCGCCTCACTCACTTGGACCCCCGCCTCACTCACTTGGACCTCCGCCAAACTCACTTGGACCTCCGCCTCACTCACTTGGACCTCCGCCTCACTCACTTGGACCTCCGCCTAACTCACATGGACCTCCGCTTCACTCATTTGGACCTCCGCCTCACTCATCTGAGACCTCCGCCTCACTCACTTGGACCTTCGCCTCACTCAATTGGACCTCCACCTAAACTCACTTGGACCTCCGCCTCACTCACTTGGACCTCCGCCTAAACTCACTTGGACCTCCGCCTCACTCACTTGGACCTGCGCCTCATTCATTTTAACCTCCGCCTCACTCCCTTGGACCTCGGCTTCACTCACTTGAACCTCCGCCTCACTCACTTTAGACCTCCATCTTACTCACCTGAGACCTCCGACTGACTCCTGGAAACCCCCGCCTTGAGGCCTTCACACTATTCGTTTTTTTAATGCTCACCCCACTTGAGTGACACCACCTCACACCCCCTCCATTAGTGGAGTACATGCCTGTATCCGGGACCTCTAATCCGATTGGTCTGTATTGACCAAAACACCAACCAACGGACAGCGGCTCTGATAAACGTGTTCTCACATAAGTGTGACGAATCCTATGATCCTGTTTACATTTATGTAAGACAGGGACGGTTACTCAGACAGAATCTCCCAATGCCGCAGGCAGACGTCAGAAAAAAAAGTATTGTAATGAAAACTGAATTCACAAACACGACACCAAACCTGTTTTGTTCACTTTGTTATGCGTAGTATTTTGGGGCCGTCCATGAATGAGGGTGAATGTGGGGAAGGGGTGGCACACAATGGTGCCGATGTGTGGCGCAGGGGTGTTTGAGAAATGTGACGTCACATCAAAACTCGCAAATTTAAATTAAAGCTCCACTTAAATATTTGCTGGTTAAATAGCTTGCAATTTATTTTATGACATTTTCAATGTGTTCACACGTGTTACGATGCGAGAGTGCTTCCTTAAACTAAATAAACTCTTAAATGACTGAAACATGTTCTTTTTCAAATAACAAAATATGGTTTTTATGTTGTGTGGCCGCAAAGTTTTATGACGTCATAAGTCATATGGAAAAAAAAAGGGGGGGGGGGTAAGTTTTTGTGACAAGTAGTGAAAAATCGGCAAAAATCGCATGTCATTTAAGGCATCTTTTTCAAAATCCGATATTTCTACGTGTGGTCTAATCTTCTATTTCTAGCATTGCTCCATCCACGTGTGGTCTAATCTTCTATTTCTAGGATTGCTCCAACCACGTGTGGTCTAATCTTCTATTACTAGGATTGCCCAGGATTGCTCCATCCACGAATGATCTAATCTTCTATTTCAAATTTGATCCCTTTCCTCAAACTATAATACATTTTATTTTTAATTACCCTTAGCTCCCGCCCTCCCACTCCCACGATGGCGATAAGAGTATGAATATCAGTGGGTCGTCCGTGATCTCCACTGACCCTTGAGTGACCGAAATGGTTAACGCGGTTATCTCAGGATTTTTTTCTACTCACAGTCACATGTCCATCAAGTTTGCAGCATCTCTCACTCGTGATCCTCCTGCCTAATTCAACACACCCCGTATATATATATGTATGTGTATACTTGCATGACATAATACGTCTGTAATAGAAATGTTTTCATATCCCAAGAATACCGGGGAACATATGGGACACGAAGTCTCACACAGAGACATATGAAAATATAATGATATCTTATATTTTTCATTTAACATTTAAAAAAAAAAAAAAACACTAATCAAAATAAATAGATTTCTATAATTACTGAGATATTCAAATTAAGATTTTCTATACTTATATTAGATTTAAAAATTCATTTTAACGTCATCGACCAATTGCGTAAGAATCAGAGGCGTCACTAGGGTTGGTGTCACCCGGGGCGGTAGCTCATGGTGTCACCCGGGGCGGTAGCTCATGGTGTCACCCCCTCATGATTTAACCCATAGAAATCCTCCGAGTTTTCCAGTGCCAAATTACGGGAATATATAGAATTTTACGGTCTGGTGTCACCCCCCTGATGGTGTCACCCGGGGCGGCCCGCCCCCTCCGCACCCCCCTAGCGACGCCACTGGTAAGAATTTGTAAATATTTTGGGGTCTTGGAAAAAGTACTATGCTAAAACTACGGGCTCGACATTTTAACAAATACACCTGAAGAAATGTTTCTCTATATACTATTCTTATTATTTTCAGCGTTGTGAATTGAAGTGAAATCGAAGCTAGGAAAATTAACCTGAAATAATAAATTTGGTACATGCAAATTAAACGATTGCCTATTGCGTAAGTCGCGAGGGGCTGACACCATTAGCTCCTGCACTGGGTGACGCCTCTGCCGCTGCACTCACGATTGGTGTCTTAGGTGTGCAGAGATGAAAGAGGAGACATTTTTTTTTGCACGAGGTGCTTTAAAAATGGGGGTGGGTTACCTTATCTTTTCTTAGATATACAGACGCTCCTTTTATACAGACCAAGAAGGATGATATGTTGGCAAGTGATCCAGCGTTCACAGGCCACGGCTATGACGGTTACACGCATTACCCAGCCGCCTAGTTAATGAAGGTACGCATTCGGTACTGGGTGAACTCAGGGACGCCCTAGGCCCCGGGGACAAAGCTGTGATTTCGCATCGATGCGGACCCGTGACCATCGGTACGCTAGTCGAGCGCGCTGCCACTCGACCACCGTGGATTGGGATGAAAAGGGATGCAGTTGCAAGTATTTAAGAACCCACAATTTTAAACGGAAAAAAAACAATCGGTGATAGATTTCATCACATTTTAAAAAGACTGTGGTCTGCAAAAGTAACATAACAAGTAAAGGGGTGAAGGTCAGTATGGTCTGCAAAAGTCTTGTTAGTCCCACCTACTACTTGTACAACGTAAGACCTAACTTCTGAGCTAGCACACTGGTGTTTCACTGTTCCCCCTTAACACGTCTCATAACCTTTGTTACATACTGTATTTCAGAAAATTGCTTTTGCCACTGCTAACCACCTCTCCCCATCCACCCCATTTAGCCAAAACTCAAGTTGAAAACTTTCACTATAACTCCTGGCCTTGAACACATCGTGTCTTTAACTGTCTGTGACTGTCCGAACCAGAAGTTCCCAAAACTTGTTAACCTCCCGACACAGTTACGAACACTTTATTGATAGAGATAACCATCTGACACACTTTCACTTTTCATACTTGATAACATAAAGAAAAAATAATAATGGAAAGGAATCTAAACAAAATCCCTTATGTCAAAACGTCCCATACCACGACCGTTGCCCTACTTCCCCACCCCCCGCCTTTTAAAGTTGCGGCCTTACGTGTGCTATGTCTTGCTTTCTGTTCAAACCTGGCTGTTCTTCCTGTCTCGCATTAACGTCTCCCTGCTGTCAAAACGTCTGGATCGATGAGCTCCTTGACTGTTATTGACAGGTATTCAGGCTTGGTGTAGGCTCCTGGAACTTTGGAGACAGGCCATACAGGTCGTCATGGGTCATTTTGGTTCAATCAAGACTTGTTTCTTTTAATCGTCCCGATAAACAGATCTTCAGCACAGGCTTAAACTGTCAGTGTCATTATCTTACGTGTGGTTAGTGTTTTAGGTGTCAACATCAAATATATAAATGTATTCTCACTTGTCTTGTGATTGAGCTCTTGAAACTGGTTGGGGTTTTTGTTGTTGTTTTTTTGTTTTGTTAAACCGAAATCTGTGAAACTTTAAAACTGTCATCATGCCCAATGACAAGCATGGGAAAAGGAAAGAGTGGAAGGTGTTTAATTTAACACTGGATAAACTTTTTTTGTTAAATTAGAGAGAGCAAGAGAGAGAAAGACAGAGACATAGAGAGAGAGAGAGAGAGAGAGAGAGAGAGAGAGAGAGAGAGATAAACAAAAAGCAACATCGAAAAAGAAATGTAATGATCGAAGACAAAGGATAATAATCAGCGACACGCGAGCCACACTTGACACGCGAAATGGTCTCAATTAAAAGCCACGCGGAATTGTAAACAAAACAAAAATATTTTACTTAAAGATGATTTTTCTAAGATGAACTAATTTAAAGAGACGTAACGCTGAATGCATCAAAAATTGTACCAACCATAGTCACAATTATTACCAACAGGTTTGCCAAGCCCTGAGCCGTGACTTCGGAAATTCCTGCTATTGTTGACATAATATTTTGTAAGGAGAAAATGGTCCATCGGGTTAGCGTCATTGGTCACACGTCTAAATATAGGCCACGTCTGTGCGGGGTATAAAAGTAAAAGACGACCCATACGGAAAACTCATTCTTTGACTACCCTAGTTGTGTGTTATAGCTTCTCAAAGTGAATCTTAATTACAGGAGAAGACAGGATTATAAGACATTGTCGTGTAATAACGATTTTTCCATAACTTTTAATGAAGAGATTACTCAATATTTGTTTCACATTTTAAAGGCGTTTGGATTGGAAATCCTGATTTTCGTTGATCTTCTATGAATTGTTTAACGTGGTTTATACACAGCACCAGGATTCTTGGGTACAGAACTTAATAACAAACACAACCCCACAAAGGTGAGTTGTTAATGTTAATATCTAGTTTTTTTTTAGTGTCTCTGTGATAGTTTGATGTGTTGTTTTGTTTTTAAAGATATGCAATTATTTCATGACGTCTTACAAATGAAACCTTGCAACGTTTGAAAGTTGATTGCGGCAGACGGCAGATGGGTATTGGTGGTGTGGATGGGTGAGATGGGTACTGGTGGTGTGGATGGGTGAGATGGGTACTGAAGGTGGGGATGGGTGAGATGGGTACTGAAGGTATGGATGGGTGAGATGGGTACTGAAGGTGTGGAGGGGTGAGATGGGTACTGAAGGTGTGGATGGGTGAGATGGATACTGATGGTGTCAATGGGTGATATGGGTAATGAAAGTGTAGATGGGCGAGATGGGTACAGTACTTGAGATGGGTGATTGGTGAGATGGGTACTGAAGGTATGGATGTGTGAGATGGGTACTGGGTTACCAAAATGTGAATGGGTGAGATGGGTACCTGAGATGGTTGATGGGGGAGATGAATTCTGATGTGTGGGTGAGTGATGGGGGATTGGTATTTCATTAATGAATGCTCCAGGTGAGGGGCACACGATACCGGAAAGCTGAGAAAAATGCGTGTCAACGTTTTTGTTATTTACTTGCTTACCTGAAGTCAATGAGTGAAAACGATGCTACCCTAAACCTTCATGTGATATCTAGTGTCAATTTTAAACTATGCAGATATAACGTTTTGTTTCGGTTCGTTTTTTTTATGTGCGACAAGAAACATATAACTTTTTAATGCTTAAGGTCCAGTAAAACTTCTTTCTAATATTTAATCTTTATTTTTTAGTAAGTGATTCTATGTTAAATTATCTCATACACTGATGTGACCTTGACCTTGACTGGCATATCACTCGCGTGTTATTTGAAGTGGTCGTCGCCATATATCAAAACATTATCACGCTCTTCCTGGTAAGATCCGTCGAGTCCATGTCCGGCATTGGGGAGTGTGGAAGTTTATTTTATTTTATTTTATTTTTTTGGGGTGCGGGGTGGGGGTGGGGAGGTGGCGCTCTTCCAATAAGTGTTTTACTATTTGAGACGCCAGGTTAAAGTCGACAATTTTTTTTATGCAAATGAGTGCAATGTAGGAAGTAGCCACTCGGACATTGCTTGGCTCGCATCGATGTAGTGAGTCAGCTCCCCCCCCCTCACACAACTTGAGCCTCAGTGGATACGACGACGGGGTGAGGTATCACTTTATCCAGGCTTGGCTGAGGCTCTCTTGTTTCATGACACTGACATTTTTTTTAGTTATGCGTGATCGCTGTTTTCGTTTTTTTTCCCTTCTTTTCTTACCATTGTGCCCCGAAATCTCATATGTTCAAGTTACATCCCTCTCCCACCCCAGGTACTTTGTGAGGGCACATCCCTCTCCTACCACCCCAAGTACTGTGTGAGGGCACACCCCTCTCCAACCACCCTAGGTACTCTGTGAGGGCACATCCCTCTCCTACCACCCCAGGTACTCTGTGAGGGCACATCCCTCTCCCACCACCCCAAGTACTCTGTTAGGGTACACCCCTCTCCCACCCCAAGTACTCTGTGAGGGCACACCCCTCTCCCACCACCCCAAGTACTCTGTGAGGGTACACCCCTCTCCCACCCCAAGTACTCTGAGGGCACATCCCTCTCCCACCACCCCAAGTACTCTGTGAGGGCACACCCCTCTCCCACCCCAAGTACTCTGTGAGGGCACACCCCTCTCCCACCCTTAGTACTCTGTGAGGGCACACCCCTCTCCCACCCCAAGTACTCTGTGAGGGCACACCCCTCTCCCACCACCCTAAGTACTCTGTGAGGGTACACCGCTCTCCCACCCAAGGTACTCTGTGAGGTACACCCCTCTCACACCCCAAGTACTGTGAGGGTAAACTCATCTCCCACCCCAGGTACTGTGAGGGTAAACTCATCTCCCACCCCAGGTACTGTGAGGGTAACCCCCTCTCCCAACCCAAGCACTGTGAGGGTACATTACTCTCTCACCCCAGGAGTTACCAATACATCACAACCAGAACATTTTTAAAAACATATTTTAGCGAATTGGGATGGTCTTCTAGAATTTTGTTAATGTCTCCTTTCTTTAACATCAAGTGTTTATTTAGGGTAAGTGCCACCCTTTGGGGATCAAAC
Organism: Radix auricularia; assembly: GCA_002072015.1. Taxonomy (NCBI): domain Eukaryota; kingdom Metazoa; phylum Mollusca; class Gastropoda; family Lymnaeidae; genus Radix; species Radix auricularia. The sequence goes on along the minus strand of MUZC01004710.1, from coordinate 210,351 downwards.
TGCCTCGGGGGGAAAAAGCTATGCATGTTACCATCAATAATACTTTCAAAAAAAAAAAAAAAGAAAAAAAAAGAAACACGACTATCACTCTCAAGAATTGTAGCCATTGAAGAAAGGATAAGTTGAAACCGACTATTGCTATATTATTATAGATTTAGAAATTAATAGATAGGACCAACTATTAATTAACTAAGATATGAATAGTGGGAAAAGGCGATAACAGATATTGCTAACTAACTATAAGCTTTTAAAATCAAGTGTTTCAAATCACATGAGTGATAAAATAAATCTTTATTTTAAAAGCTTTCTTTAAAATAAACTTTTAAATTTAATATGCAAATAACGGATCATTTCCTGTGTACGTCATCCCCCCTTAACTCCATATTAATTCGTTGCTATCTCTAGACAATAAACCAGAAAACCAATTTTTGTGTTAGATAATAGTCAGATTTTATTTAAAGAAGGAGGTAGAGTTACCACACGGTGTATTGGGGAAAGATTCGTATACCTGGCACATAGTACAATGCATAAAATGTTTGGGCACGGGATCGACAAGCCAAGCCACACGTCCAGCCACGCGCTTATCCACACATTCAGCTACACGTCCAACCACACGCTTATCCTCACATCCAGCCACACGCTTATCCACACATCCAGCCACTCGTCCAGCCACACGCTTATCTACACATTCAGCTACACGTCCAGCCACACGCTTATCCACACATCCAGCCACACGCTTATCCACACATCCAGCCACACGCTTATCCACACATCCAGCCACACGCTTATCTACACATTCAGCTACACGTCCAGCCACACGCTTATCTACACATCCAGTTACACGCTTATCCACACATCCAGCCACACGCTTATCTACACATTCAGCTACACGTCCAGCCACACGCTTATCCACACATCCAGCCAGACACTTATCCACACATCCAGCCACACGCTTATTCACACATCCAGCCACACGTCCAGCCACACGCTTATCCACACATCCAGCCACACGCTTATCTACACATACAGCTACACATCCAGTTACACGTCCAGCCACACGCTTATTCATGATTTTTGTCTATCATTTTATCAAAATTAAGCATTGTTGGTTTTCTATGAGTGATAGTAGTATAAACATTATGTGTTAACAACTTTTTTCCATTGTTAGTTTTTAGCATACTATTGAAATAAAAATGGTCAGTGGAGGATCATGGCGCATATGACTGATGCCAGACATGCATTTCCCGACATTAAAAAATTGGTATGTGGAATATTTCACTCAAAGACAACAATAACCTCTGTAACATTGTTTCTCTCCAACTTTACAGATGGGCGTACAGGTTGGGTTTACAATCGTCGTCGTGGCCAAAACACTTTGTTTGATACTGTCTCTTAGTGGCGGAGTTAACGCCCAAACGAGGCTGGGTAAGGCTTATTTATTAATTTTTTTATAATGTATTTTGACTTAGAGGATTGCAAAAAGTATGTTTTCCTTGTTGAAATTAATCACCTGAACCTTATCTCTAGAATGAAAGAAATGGGTCTTCCATAAGAATAGTAATTCAATAAATATCTTTTTTTTTTCTTTTCTAAGAAGAAAAAGGGGGTTGCGGCGGAAACCTCAAACTTCTCTCATCGATCTCCGCTGCAGCCCTTTTTCGGACATAGCGTTTATTGAAAATATTTTTTTGCATTTACATTTTATTTTGGCTGAAGGCCTTACAGGTTGTATTTTTTTTTTTTTTTTTTTTTTTTTTTTTTTCAAAATTTTGATGATACAATTAAACATAACCCCTTTTTCGGTGGTCTAAGTAGTAGCGCTTTAGACTGCTGAACGGTGGGAAGAACCCCGGTCATGGGTTCAAACCACGTTACTGGCATGGCCACGGGGCATTGTGCTAGCCACACAATCCCCTGCTCGTTAGTGGTGGCTTATATAACATGTGAACGCTACTTCACTTGCCCTAGAGTCCGTCATGGACTGAAAAAGGGGTATTACAATTAAACAGTGTTAAAGACAACAGACAACTAGATTTTAACGAGTTTGGAGACTACAAATTCATGGTGAGGTGAGTGACTTTCCCGTGGAGTATGAAGGGGACGATAAGTGACATTGTGTGAAACATAACAAATTAAACATTGTGAGTTGAGTGACTTCCCCGTGGAGTGAAATATGGGTATGAAGGGGACGATAAGTGACATGGTGTGAAACATAAAAAATTTAAACATGGGTGATGGCTGATCCCCCTTGGACTTCTCCGTGTCTCTTTTTCTTGATTCTGCAGTTTCCTCTCTGAAAGGATAGAGCGAATTTCTTAGCGTAGACACTGTCCGGGGTTAACATTTTACGCATACAAAAGGACAAAAAATGTATATTATTTATTTACAAGTATGTACAGTGTCTATTTCCAGTCAGCCAATTTGTTGTATTATTATTTTAATTTAGTTTATATTTGTTTTAAATTTGGTCTATTAAATTTTGAATTTTAGCTCTAAAGAGGATCTCTATTAAATTTTCTGTATATGTGTGTTTGTTAAATCTTACATTCCTTCTGCATTGCCAAATATGCTGTCTGTATTCTGCTATCAGACGTAAGCTGATGACATGTTGGGTTGTGTTGTGGGATCTAGGGATTGTGTTCAAGGCAATCGCTTTATCTATATTTACTGGGTGAATCGTTCCCGCTTTTAATAGTAGTGTTAAAGTGGTTTTAGTTTGTTGTATTGCTGTGCAGTCCATAAACAAGTGTCTCTCTGTCTCTATTATTGAATATTTACAGAGAGGGCATCTTGGTCTATGGAGTGTCTGTTGTTCGAGCCTTTGTGAGGTTGGCGTCATATTATAAATAAGGCGAAAAGTTATTTCTCTAGCCCTCGGTTCTATTTCTTTAATGTGTAAGTTTTTGAAGGTGTCATTTATTTCTGCTGTATTAAATTGTCGCATCCACTTGATTCGCTCAATGTGAGGGGTTTTCTGTAGTTCCCTGAGATGATGGTAAATTTCTTTGTTCGTTTTATTAGCTAACGTTTCATTATTTCTGACGGCGCGTAAGCATGCCTGGTAAAAATAGGGGAGTCTTGTCCCCAGGTAATGTGGTTTGTTATTGTTGATAGGAGTCAGGCGTGTCAGTCTGACCCCTATGTAGTAATGTGTTAGGGAGTATTCTTTATGATCCTGAATGGCCTGTCCTATGAATTTTATCCTCATAGCTTCTATTTTTGTCTCTATATCTTGTAGATTTATTCCTCCTTCTAATTTTGTCTGCATTAACAATACAATACATCTCACGAGGCCTAGATTGGAGGTGAAGGAATCATAGGTGATTTGATTTTTACCGGGAGGTTTTTCCACCAATTTTTAAAAAAAATCCTTTCTGTCTATATTTTTATATTATTTTGTTTTTTCCAATAATCTTTTATACAAATTCTTCAAGATTAAGACATAATTTTAAATTTATAAACAACAAAAAGGCGAAATAACTTTAAAATATTTAAATATGTGATCAAGGGGCTTAATCAGATATAATAAGTATAAGTTCAATATCTTTATTATCTTCCCACCCTTTGCAGTTTACAGTGGCTTAACTTCTGCGGACTTATGCGTGTTTAAAAAATTTGATACAAAAGGTCGCAAAAACAATGACTGAGAAATCTCCACCCTCTTCTTTGCTATTTCAAATCGAAATGGGGAATAGACAGGCTATTAACTATTTACCACACATTTTCTCTATCTACACTGTAGCTTAAGTTAGGTACTTTGAAAGAAAATTTAAATGTTGTCCAATAGGCTTAAATAATACATCATTTAAAAGGGCTTGCTAAGACCTTTTCAAAAACACTTGTTTTGTCTTTCTATCTTTTATAGAAGTGGAGTTATAAATTTTTTTGTCGATTTTTTTTTTGCCCCTTATATAACCTATATAATTTATTAAAAAACTTGTGACCAAATTTCAAAATTCTGTACTCTTTCCCTCACAACTTTTTTAATTTTAGAGATATGGTTATCAAATTTTCAGGAGTCATTCTAAATCCATTATACTTAAAAATGAATAAGAATTGTTTTAAGTAAATCAAGATTTTAAATTTAAAAAAAAATATATTTGAGGGCATGCTGAAAAAAAACATATTGAAAATTATAACAAAAATACAAATCACTTCAAACCTTTGCATGCCTATTTGTATTTTAATTGAATGCATGGTGCAGTTATATTAATAACTATCATTAAATGTTTAAAGGGTAAGTATTTGACTTTAAAAATAATATTTAACACAAATTATTACAAATTATTTGTTAAAAAATACCGATATATACCGCAACGACGATTAGTGATTACTGACACTAAAATATGAAATTAAAATTAAATTGATTAAGTATTTGTAGATGGCAGTATCTCATTAAAAGATAATAAGAACATTTTTCTTGTCATTTTTCTGAGTAAATAACATTATCATTAACAAACATTCACATGTCAACATATAATTATAATAATTCATAAGCCTAAGCCTTAAGCTTTGTCATTGTCTTCCTCATCAATTTGTCAGTTGAAAAAATTCAAAGTTCTGACTGCTGTTGATTTTGAATATTATTATCACTTACATTTGTACCTATAATTTACTAAGTTATAGTTATATTATTATTTAATTATTGAGATTTTTTGTCTGTGTTGTCTATGTCATTATCTTTGTTATTTGTCAAAAAGTCAAAAAGATTTTAATTTATTATGATAAAAGGATTACAACACCTATAACATAGTCTATAGTTAATTATTAATTATTAAGGTAAGTATCAATTTGGACTTAATATTAGGCAAAAGACAATTATTAATTACGTTCTTAAATTGATTGATTGTTTAGTTAGTTAGTAATAGTAATACTCCTTATTTCTATGTTAGTAATACATAGTAATAGTATTAATAGTTAATAGTAATAGTAATTAGTAATATTAATAATAGTATTAATAGTCTAGTAATAGTAATAGTATTGGCGGTATTAGTATTATATTATTAGTAATAATCTTCAAAAAATTATTACTAGTCCATAACCAAATAAAATTTAAGAAAAATATAACAAAAATTACTTAATTACTGTCCTATGATTAAATTTAAAGAATTAAAATTAAAAAGAATAGCGATAAAAAACGCTAAAAAGGGGAGGTGACTCAATGTCGTCAAAGACGATCGGCAATTTCTTAGTTTTTTTCTAAGCTCATCGAACTTTGAAAAATCATAACTTCTATCTGCGGCTTTTGTTTTCAACAAAATAAATTGATTTATGTCATAAAATGAATGAAGTACCGGTAGTGTTAACCGCTATATGGTAGCTATAAAAATAAAAAAACTTGTTTGCAATTTATGTACACAACGACCATTGAGAATAAAACCTCTCATCGCCCGCACACACTGCATGCGTGAAAATGATACCAGTGTGCTCGTCTAAATATATCCTCCTCATCTCTGATGACAAAGTACACAAATATTTAAAAAACTGTGACGTGAAACGCAAACTACCGATGTGGCATTAAGACTAAAGTAAAAACGCCATGACAGTTTTTGCGTGAAATTACGACATGCGCAGAGGGATGCGCGAACGATTATCCAAGTACCTACTTAAGTCTAAAAAACGTGATTTCCAAACGTCTAAAATAAAATTCAAATAGGAAATTAAATGGAAAAGTAAAGACGTAAACAAGGTAGGGTTAGCCTGACCGGACGTAACAAAACAGCGAACGTTTCGGCAAAGAGCCTTTTTCAACGAACATACAATACACGAATAAAACGAAAATAAAAAATAACATGAAGAAACTTTCTTGGATACTTTGGATTTCACAGCAGCTAAGTTTGGCTAATGTCTATTACTCTGACCGCAGCGTCGCTGCTCTTCCCGTTGCTATGAAACTATGAAGGATAGTTGCTATTTTAATTTTAGGGTTTGGGTTAGGTATAGCTTTAGAATTTTCGGAAAATTCACGGGGCTCGCACTACTTTTCAGGGCTGGTCACTATAGTATAGACCAGGGGTCTCCAAACTACGGCTTGAGAGGCCTTCTCATCCGGCCCCTGGAGTGAAAAGACCCTGTAATCTAAAAAAAAAAACCCAACTTTTTGTACGAATAAATTACCAAAAAAGCTGTGTATAGTTGGCCCACAAGCTGCTGTTTGACAGTTAATGCGGCCCTCCGGCAGAAAAGTTTGGAGACCCCTGGTATAGACCATAGACTGAGTATGCCGTTTTATTTATATTTTGTTATGGCTCTGGGTTTATGCAAGCATAAGTAAAAATAATAAGATTTTGATATCTCAAAATCCATTTTTTCCCTGGATATTTTGCTTAAGCTTTGCTGATTTACTTTGACTGTGGTTTACCTGTCTCAGTCTCTGTTTAAAAAGTCTGCAATCTTCGAACTTGATTATAATTTCTGTCTTAGGCACCTAGAACAACATGATCTAATTGCAGTCCCATCCAACTTATAATATATCTTAAGTGTAATATATTGGGATTATTCTTAGGGGAACTCACTCTTGTATGACTGTAGTTTTATATTGTTTGAGTGATGTCCCTTTATGTTTATTATTGTTTATGCTCTTCAGTGTTTAAAGTTTAGTTAGTTACAAAGAGAATAAAATGAAGTAACCTTCAAGGCACCATCGTTCGTTGTATTTCTAAATTTAAAACCACTCAATCCACTTCATTGGCGACGAGGATTAATCATCCATTAAAAAAGAGCATATGCTGACTGAAGAAGAAGCTTGATAGAGCATATTTGATAAGTATTTGTAAAATCATGGCTCTATATGGCCAGATTAAAGAATTTAATTCGGATGATGAAAACATTCAGAATTATCTAGATAGGTTAAGTTTCTATCTTGAAGCCAACGACGTGACGATGGAAGCCAAAAAGAGAGCTGTTTTGTTAACAGTCATAGGGCCTCAACAATTTAGGCTATTAAAGGAGTTATGTGCACCATCTTGTCCAGCTACCAAGAGCTTTACAGAGCTGAGCAAACTCCTCACAAATCACCATGCGCCTGCACCACCAAAGTTACTGTGTCGAGCCAAATTTAACGGTAGGACTCGTCAACCAAACGAGTCTATAGCAGAATATATTGCAGCACTACGTCATCTAAGTGAATTCTGTGAATTTGGCGACACCCTGTCTGAGAGACTATGTGAAAAGTTTGTCACCGGTCTGAACAGCCCGGATGTGCAGAGAAAGTTGCTTCTCGAGACAGATCTAACATTGGAAAAAGCAATACAACTTGCAACTTCATTCCAGCAGTCATCCGATGCGGCCAGATCTCTGACGCCTTCAGGGATCCATGCAGTAAACAGCAGGTCAGTCAACAAACACCAACCCCATCAGAGCAGTTCAACTTATGCTAAACAGCCTGCAAGTTCTAAACCTAGATCTAAATCTAGTAATAATTATCAAAAATGTCATCGATGCAACGGTCCCCATGCATCTCATCAGTGCAAATTCAAGTCATCAACTTGCTATAAGTGCAGTAAGCAAGGTCACATTGCCAAGGCCTGCTTTGCAAAGTCTTCGTCTGTTGCTAGATCTAGCCAGTCTACACAGTACCGCCACCAAAGGCAGCACTATGTTAACTGTCACCAAGACAGCCTAACACAACCAATGAACCACTCTACCAGTGAAAATGCTCAAACTGATCCGCAGCCGGAGTACAACCTGTTCTCTGTGAAATCAACACCTGTTCTCTGTGAAATCAACAAGTCATGCTCCCATCAACGTACCAGTTTGTATCAACGGTAAGAGCATAATCTTCCAGCTTGATACCGGAGCATCTCTAACAGTCATCGCAAAGAAGGACTTTGACGCTGTCACAGGAGGATCAGTGCCTCTACAACCATGTCACAAGTGCCTAACAAACATACACAGGTGACAATGTTTCAGTGATAGGAGAGTGTATTGTTCATATAAGCTACAATGGTCAATGTGTTAAACTTCCTCTTCTTGTAGTTGAAGGAAATGGACCACCATTACTAGGTAGGAACTGGTTAGTTGATCTTAAGTTAGACTGGGAAAGTATATTTTCAGTGAACAAAGCAAGAGAACCTAGTTTTACTTCACTAGATAAAGTTTTATCTGAAAATGAAGGTGTTTTTGGTACTTCAGGATTACTAAATGATAGGACAGGGAAGATAAGCATTAAAGATACAAATCCAAGATACTGCAAAGATAGAGTTCCACCTTATGCAATGAGGGATAAAATTGAAAATGAACTAAATAAATTGGAATCTAAGGGCATCATAAAGAAGGTAGACTATTCCGATTGGGCAACGCCCATTGTGCCAGTATTAAAGAAGGATGGTTCTGTAAGAATTTGTGGCGACTATAAAGCTACACTGAATAAGCAAATAGAACTAAATAGGTACCCTATTCCTAACATTGAGGATATTTCTTTGAAGTTGGCAGGAGGAGACAAATTCACTGAATTAGACTTTAGTCATGCTTACACTCAACTAGAACTTCATCCAGAGTCAAAAGTCTATACGACAATAAACACACATAAGGGACTCTACCAGTATGAAAGACTATGTTTTGGGATATCAACTAGCCCTGGAATTTTCCAAGCTGTCATGGACAGTATTTTTCAGGACATTCCAAATGTTTGTGTTTACTTTGATAATTTATACATTACTGGTAAGAATGACACTGAACATCTTAAATCACTTGATAAGGTCTTGAAAATAGTTGGTAAAAAGGGTTTAAAAATAAACAAAGAAAAATGTCAATTCATGCTGACAGATATTAGTTTTCTGGGTTATAGATTGAGTAGACAAGGTCTCAGACCTCAACCCGAGAAAACAAAAGCCATTAAAGAAGCACCCAAACCTGAAAATACACAACAACTAAGAGCTTTTTGGGGCTTGATAAATTACTATGCAAAGTACATAGGGAATCTGTCTGATAAACTATCACCACTGTACAAGCTGCTGCAGAAAAATGCAACTTGGCACTGGGGTAAACAACAAGATACTGCTTTTAATGCAGCAAAAGAAGCTTTGTCTTCTGACACCCTGCTGGTTCATTATGACCCAGGGAAAAGACTCATTTTAACATGTGATGCTTCACCAGATGGTGTAGGAGCAGTTTTATCTCACATAGATGAAAATGGTGACAGACCCATTGCTTTTGCTGGTAGATCTTTGAACCAGGCTGAGAAAAAATACTCTCAGTTAGATAGGGAAGGCTTAGGCATCAATTTTGGTGTTAAGAAATTTCACAAGTTTCTGTTTGGTAGGGAATTCACCATCTTTACAGATCATAAGCCATTACTGGGTTTGTTTGGGAAAAACAGGCCCCTGCCTGAGCATGCCTCACCAAGGGTTCAAAGATGGGCTATCACACTAGCCGCATACAATTATGAATTGAAATATAAACCTGCATCTGAGAATAGTGCAGATGGTCTTAGTCGTTTACCTTTAAAAAACCAAAGCAATAGCTATGTACCAGAAGATGTATTTGTTCTTTTCACTATTATGGATAACTCTAATATAAATGTGAATGATGTTAAGAGAGAAACACAAAAAGATGAATGCTTGATAAAAGTATATGAGTACTGTAAGAATGGTTGGCCTGAAGGATCATTGAATGATGATTTAAAGCCATATAAAATAAGAAAACTAGAGTTAAGTCTAGAAGATGGATGTGTGCTATGGAGGTCAAGAGTTATTATACCCAAAAAGTTACAAAAAGAAGTTTTAAGAACTTTACATGACACACATCTTGGTTCTTCCAAAATGAAGAGTCTTGCACGATCGTGGTTCTGGTGGCCACATATGGATGCTGATATTGAAAAATATGTAAAGCTTTGTTCAAGCTGTGCACAACATTCAAATCACCCAGCTACAGCACC